>PVKV010022742.1:21546-35118 GCA_004027835.1 Alouatta palliata | reverse complement strand
GGCCAAACCAGGTGCGCTGGCGACCCGTGGGGCTCCTCCCCCTGGGAATCTCCTGGTCGGTGGGCAATAAAAATCCGTCTGGGAATGTGGCGTCCACTCACCCTCCACGCTTTCACTGGGAGCTGCAATCCTCAGCTGCTCCTAATCGGCCATCTTCCAGAACATATGTTAATGATATATATGCCCTGAAAACTTAGGTCCTGTATCATATATTTTTAAGACTTTTTAAGAAATTTTACTTAAACATGTGGCTTGCTTAGTGTTTAATTGCAAGTTTTTATTCTTGGACTTTGAAAAAAGGATAAAATGTTAATATTTGTGTGAATCAGACTAAGTGGGATTTCATTTTTACAACTCTACTTTACTTAGCCTTGGATTTAGAAGTAAAAATAAAGTATCTCTGACTTTCTGTTACAAAGTTGATTGTCTCTGTCATTGCCAAATTTTAGTATTATTCTTCTTCTACAAAAGTTAATGACTCTGAACTAAAAAAAAAAAAAAAAAAAAAAAGGAATGGAGTACCAACACGTGCTACAGCATGGATGAACCTTGAAAACATTATGCTAAGGGAAAGAAGCCAGTCACAAAAGACCGCATAGTATACGATTCCATATTCCATTGACATGAAATGTCCATAATGGGCAAATCTGTACAGACAGAAAGTAGATTAATGGTTGCCCAGTGCGGGGGGGTTTGGGAAGATGAGAAGCAAGCGCTTAATGGATACAAAGTTTCTTTGCAGATGCCAAAAAATGTTCTAAAATTAGATTATGGTGATGGTTACACAATTCTGTAAATATAAGCATTTGTTGAATTACTAGTTTTCTTTTACTGGACAGAGGGGAAGTACATGGATGAGAAAGTAAACTATTAAATTGCACTTACATAGCTTTGGGAACTTATGTCTTGCAGGAATATGTGGCTGCAGCACTGAACATCCCGAGGAGCAGAATCACCTTCCACATGAAAAGAGCCGGAGGAGCGTTTGGAGGGAAAGTGACCCCAAGCCAGCTCTGCTAGGAGCTGTCAGTGCTGTGGCCGCCAACAAGTAAGAACCACAGTGGCGTCATTAGCAGGCCAAGTAGCGTTGATGCCACCTGTGTTCCTTCGGCACAGCACCCCAGTTTTCACCTCACCTTTCAACACAGCTGAGATTGGCCATGTGGAAGGGAGGTCAAACCCCATCCCCAAAAGAGACACATTTTGTCATGAAATAAAGCAGGGGCTCTGCTATCACCTGGGGATGTTCACTTAGCTTCTGTGTCATCCAGTTGGAATACCCAAACACTGAAATAGCCATGACTTTTGTGAACCTGGTAATTACCAAATCTCACTTATTCAAACTAACTTATCCCAGGCTACTTCTACAAAAAGAAAAACCATGAACATCTTAGCTCATTGGCACCTTCCAGCAATAGGAAAGACTGTCCCATAAACTGCAGGTTTGCAGGCACTGGGAACATTCCATCAGAAACCAGAGAGGTCCTTGATGGACATTTTATGAAAAGGGAGTTTGAATGCAAGGAAGGTTATGCTCGATGGAGCATGGGAGCTGAACCCTTTCAGCCTCAATATCCCCTTTAAGGCAAATATTTAAAATCGCAATTACTTTTGCACCAACTATATATTTTAATGCTCTCTTAACTATCTCAAAGTGAAATTCACAACAATAAAACCTACTTATATACATAACTGCAAAATAATAATACAATTCTTTAAGGTAATATAGAAAAGAAATAATGTATCATTGCAATATGTAAGTTCTCAGACATGACTGAACCAGAATAATTACGATCTTTTTTAAAGAATATTAATCACCCACACACTTTCAAGGAGTTTGTCTAAGGAAAAAGAAAGGAATGTTACTACCCTCACTGAAAACCAATAAGCTAGATTATCTCAAGTCCTCCTTCCCCATCTCTATGTTTCCACAACTTTATGAAGCATCCAGCATATTAACAGTCATTTCCTATAGAACTGGCCATCCAATCTGATTTATCCTAGAGTGTGGTGATGACATGCTGATAACTGCTGGCTGCCACCCACTCCTCGGAAAATACAAAGTAGGTAAAAGCAAGAAGTTTAGCAAACTGCCTAAGACATTGTTCAGTGTTAACCAACCAATAGTAAAGACAATTACTACATCCCACACCACTTGAAAGGGATATTTAGATGCTGCGTAAAACCACTCAGAACTTTCTGTTGGTATCATGTTCAACTTGGGCACCGTCACTGATATTCCTCTGGTTACTGTCACATCCAATATAAGCTAAGTATGCATTGACAACTGTGACAAGATGTGTTTGTGTACAGCATGATTTCATTGCAAAGAAGGACTATTGAGAAAATTGCCTTACTTGCTATCACTTTGCAGATTTGATTCATGAACAATGGTGTAATGAAAGGGGCTAATGTCGAATATTACACAATGGCGGGTGCACTCCTCATGAGTCTGAGAGGGTGAGAAACATGCCTTTCCCATAGGTTACCAGTTGAGCTGTATGTGCTACCCTTTATTTGTATAAAGATTTGTCTTACAAATCAGATAACTTCCGTGATGGGTCCAAGTTAGAGATAAAATTCAGATAAGTGGTTTTGAATATTTGCCCTATGTGAAATTTCACTTTGTTTTGCTTCAACTCAGGTGGTGGAATTCGTTGTGCTGAAATCTGAAAATGCATACCATATTCCTAATTTCCAGTGCTGGGGTGGGGCTTGCAAAACAAATTTGCCATCCAACACATCCTTTTGAGGATTTGGCTTTCCTGAGGGTATGGCGGTAGTCAAAGCTTACATAACTGCTGTGGCATCTCAATGCAACTTACACCCTGAAGAGGTAGTAAGTCATAGCCCCCTAATAAAATGCTGAGATCAATGGTTTCAATATATCTTAAATGCCTACATATGCATTATATCAGCCTCTATGTGGATTCAAAAAAAAATAAAGCACATCATCTATGTATCAGTTAGCTTTTGCTATGAGGTAGGTCAAACACAAAACTTAGTGTCTAAAAACGACAGTATTTTGTATGATTCTGTGGATCAGCTGGGTAGCTCTTCTGGTCTGGGCCAGCACAACTGAAGCTTCATGGTCTAAGGTAGCATCACTGACATGTCTGGTGGTCACACGCTGGTTTGTCTAGGATGCCTCAGCCAAGAAGTCACATCTCCTGTCCTCAGAGTCTCTCACCCTCCAGTATGCAAGCCCAGATTTGTTCTTGTGGTGGTCACAGAGCGGCCAAGAACAGCAAGAATGTGGCAAACCCCAGTGTACCAGCACTTTTCAAGTCTCTGTCCATCTCACATACTTATTGTCCCATTGGCTATACAGCAAGCCATGCTCTAGAATCAGTGTGAAGCCACCCAGGGGATAGAGAGCACAGAACGGTTACGGCCATTTGTGCAGATATTTTACCAAAATTCAAGACTTTGTGGGGATACAGAGAACAGAATGGTTATGGCCATTTGTGCAGATATTTTACCAAAATTGAAGACTTTGAGGAGCTAATCTGAGAACCCTTAAGAACAAAGCACCATTGTGTGGGAGTGAAAGGATTTTGGATCAGGAGAATTTTGTCTCACCACTTGTGACAGAGTTCACAACGGTTGGAATCTACTATCTCTCAGGGTGATTGTGATGTTAACTAGATAATACACTTAGTCTAGAGCCTGGTACATATGGAATGTTCAAGAGTGGCTTCTACTGTTATTATTACTCTTACGTTTATACAAGTACACTTGTACTTGCCTATTTATAGCCATTTAAATAGAAGACTTCCTGCATATCAGGCATATAACAAAAACACATACTGCACTGTGAAACAAGCATCTATCCCTAATATCCATTTTATTTTCTCATCTTTCAGGTTAGAGAAATAAACATGTATAAGAGAATTAGCAAAACAGCCTTTAAGCAGACATTTAATTCAGAGCCCTCGCGAAGATGCTGGAAAGAATGTCTGGAGAAACCTTCGTTCTATGCTAGGAGACTGGCTGCAGAGGAATTTAACAAAAAGAGGGGGCTTGCCATAGCCCCTATGAAATATTCCATTGGGATCCCCATAGCTCACAAAACTCAGGTGAGATTGGGAGAGATGCCCTCTCTCCCATCAAAAGCCATCAAAAGCTTTTTTCCCAATGACCTGCTGCCTGAAAAGATCAATCATGTGCAACAAGGGATGGTCCCCTCTGGGGACAGAGAAAAAAACTGGGGCAGTTTCCTTTAGCAGGAAATAGTGAGTTTAGGCAAGCGTTGGGGACCACAGGTGCCAGGGCAGACCTGGCGGTCACACTGAAAGCAATCAACAGTGAAGTCCAGCCCGGGGGTTCTGGACTGGTATAGCAGGGCCCCAAACATGGGTACTGGGGTATGGAGTCAAATTTCAAATACGTGAGAAAACTGGGAGTAACAAGAGGAATCCCTGTCTCTCTTTCCTACTTCCTTAGTGAGAGCAGTGGGGTCATCCGAAGACAGTTTTCAGAACCACGTGAGCACAGACAGAGCTACATGACTCACACAGAAACCTGGAGCTACTATAAGGAAGCTCAGTGACTACCTGGCCTCCTTTTCAGTTTCATCATAACTGGTTTGGCTTTGTGTGTGTGTAGTGTTCAGTGTCTGATTCTTTTATTTTATTTTTTTTCTACTCCTATTAATCTCTGAAATGTCCCTATAACCAAACCCATGTAAAGGAAAGAACACAGGCCCCCTCCACGGTGTGAATGAGGTATGCAGAAGTTGTCTCTTACCAAATTACCTCCTGTACACACCCTTCCCCAGAGTCCACTAACAAGTTAGGAAGCCAAACAAGGAGTAGGGGGAAGCCCACAAGCACCGCACTCCCTGGAGCAGGTGTTCATCTTTCCCCCGGGTAGTACTTCTCCAGCCAGAGTAACACAGGGACCCACTTTAAGAAGATTTTTGTGGATTTTCAATAGTGGCTTAAATTATTTATGTTAATGTTAGTCAACTATATACAACCAAAAACCAAAGAATAAGCTTCTTATAGCTCACGCCTTGTAAAACACAAGCAAATTTGCAAAATAAGTAAAAATAATCTATAAAATGCCTGTAGCATTCAAAATAATAACATTAATTTAACGTGGTGAATGATGTTGCTTTTCCAAAACCAAATCCTCGCTCACAAAATGATGATGGCTCTGGCTGCTGCTTCACAAGTCATTGTGAAGTTTTTAATTGTAAAAGTCTGTGGGCTGTGTGAAAACTCACTGTCTCACCTCTTGGCTCTAATATGCTCCATCAGTTAAAGTAATCGTACTTGGTGCTTATGTAATTACCAACATAAAATCTAGCATGGTATCTGAAAGCACATGGCAATACTCACGTATACAGAGTCATCCACTACTCTTGTTAGATTGTCATGGAGGTGAAAACACAAAGTTTGAAAGTTCCTATAGAGGACTTAATGATTCTGCAAATATAGCGTCCTATCCTGGAGACTGGAAGAGATGAGTTAGCTGATATTTGAATGCTCGGTGGCAGGGGTACAGGCATCAACAAGAAGTAGGAGACTGAGGGTTAGATGCAGGATCCTGGCCACACGCATGAGCATATGATAGGATTGCTCTAAAGAAAGGTTCAAGCCACTTGCAGAACCACCCTACGTAGCCAGCCTCCTTCTTCCTGCAGTCTTATCCCTGGAGCCATATGCATAGTCTATAGATGCTTCAGTTAGAACCACCAGCCCCAGCCAGAGATGGACAACAGCAATTAGTTTGAAAAGGCAGCATGGCATGGTCGCCAAGAGCACTGGGCTCAAGTTAGGAGCTGTGGGCTCCACTCCTGATTTTACCACAAATCAGGCAGCTGAGTTTGACCAAGTCTCCTCCTCTCTAGGCTTCTATTCCCCTTGTGCAAAGTAAAGAATTTGGACTAAATCAGTGGATCCCAAACCTGGCCAATCATCAAAATCACCTGGGAGCTTAAAAAAAAAAAAATAGATATTTGCAATTCACCGCCAACCCGTCATTCTTGCCACCAAACTGAAATTTCCAGAATGGGGCTCATACCCCTCCCAATCATGATTCTGAAAGATCAGTGTTTGGGAACCATTAAAACATCTCAAGGTTCTTCCAGTTCCTCTAGTATCCAAAAAAGGCTATGCCTGGAAATTGACTCATGTGAGTTCCATTTACTTTAAAATTAATTTTTATACCCAGGGAGGGAAGAATAATAAAATGTTTATAAGTTGGGGCTTCGGAGAGACAGCTTCCAAGGAAACCACACAAGACCTCCAGTAGGCAGGAGCCTGGTGTGGTGGACAATAAACACATTCATCTATCTGCATTGATGGTTTTGAAGTCTTGGGTTTCTTGCAAGAGGTCATCTCTAGCCACCAGTAATAGCTTTCTTCTCCAGAATAATATAATATTCTCTGGAATTTTTTTAATGAAATAAAAATACTTAAATTGTAAAAGAAAAAAATGAAAGATTGGCTTAATGAAAGAAGACTATTCATCTAGCAACCTAGGCTACACTCATTACATTTAGCTGTATCAATTTCCAAACTGATATAATTATTTCCCTCCAGGTGGCTGCTCTAGTTTATATCTATCTCGATGGCTCTGTTTTGGTGATTCATGGTGGCTGTAAACTGGGACAAGTCCTGTACACCAAAATGATTCAGGTGAGATCAGTGTCTGTCTTCTCCAATGTAGAAGAATATAGCATGTTACATTCAACTTAACAGCTTTTTCTTGAGAAATACTATCACACTAAATGCACAAGTTAATTGTAAGACTTCTGACTTTAGAAATGCAAAAATGCAGGGGAGTGAGGAAAATGAGTGTTAGGTTGAAGGAAATTTTTTTTAAGACAGAGTCTCACTCCGTTACCCAGGCTGGAGTGCATTAGCACAATCAGCTCACTGCAGCCTCAACCTCCTGCGCTCAAGCAATTCTCCCATCTCATCTTCCTTAGTGGCTGGGACTATAGCTGTGCACCACCACACCCAGATAATTTTTGTATTTTTTTATAGAGACAGGGGTCTTACCATGTTACCCAGGCTGGTTTCAAACTCCTGAGCTCAAGAAATCCACCTGCCTTAGCCTCCCAAAGTGCTGGGAATACAGGCATGGGCCACCACGCTTGGCCTAGAATTTATATTTTCTATTGTTCCTCCTGCATACAAGAGAACCAAGTCCACAGGTCTTCTGAAAAATGTGATTCCAGATTTCAAAGATAAGATATCTGTAAGCTTTCTGGCATCTGCTCAGAGCAATACTGTGTTCATCCAAATCCTCAATTAGAAGTGAGTGCATTTAGTAGGATACAAAATTATGCTCCTAGAATTAACAATCAACTTAGGAACATCACATGACTGACCCTTATGTGTGCCAATTCAAGAAAGTGTTTCAAATATTGTGGAGCGAGCAAGAGTTTACTGTATTCAGAAATTTGCCCTTTTTTAAAATGTGAAATAAGAAATTTTCCCTTTTTTTAAATGTGAAATAAGACATTTGATTCAGAAACGTGCATGGGAAACAAAGCTTCACTCCCAATGAGAGATAAGGAGACGACACTTTCTTTAAGGAAATAATATTATTTAATAGTATACTTGGAATTAGGAAATCACACAAATCCACAGGGCCTTCTTTGAGTATGTCTTGTTTCTTCACAACAAAACCCTTTTGCCTCAAAAATGTACCATGAAGGAAACATAATCTGTTAAATTGTCTGTAAACCACAAGGAGAAGATGAAGGTGAAACCTTAAGACCAGGACCTCAAGCTTGCCTGCACCTGTCCTACTACACTAGCTGTCCCAGAGTGAGCGTCCTGCCACATAGCTTCCATGAGAGCAGTATAAAGAGAAAGCATAAAAAAACTCGTTGGTTGGTCACATGTCTCTGAAAAGAAATGTATCTTTAACAGTGCCATTTAAAGTCTTCAAGAGCATTAATCTGCATATAAACATAAGAAACCAGCTAAAATGTTTATAGAAGAATAGCCAGTTTATACTCAGTTCTAAAAAGATTATAACTTTTAATTTGGGGGAGGGGCTTAAAGCCCATGCAACAAATATTTTTCTGCTTCTGGCAGGTGGTTAGTCACGAACTCAACATCCCCCAGTCATACATACACCTGTCCGAAACAAGCACCGTCACGGTGCCCAATGCCGTCTTAACAGCAGGATCAGTGGGGACAGACATCAATGGAAAGGCTGCGCAGGTGACTTTTCTTTCATTTCCCAGTCACTCAGAGACAGTGCTGGAAAGAACACTGTCCCATCCTTTCTTTTGCGAAAGATGAAACTGAAGCCAAGAAAGGTCAAATCCTAGGACATTTGGCTAATGACTGACAGAACCAAGCCTCCACGTCGGTTTTCTGAGGCTCCCATTTAGTGCTCCTCCTGCTGTGCTGAGCTGTTTTTATAATTACTGTTCTGCTGCATGTGACAATCTGCACCTTCAGCAACCTCCTTTCGTCCTGTCTGAGACTCTTCTCTCACCCCAGCACACCAGAACAATGCAGGGTTATCCCATCCTGGTTCCACAGAGGGCTCGGGCCAGTCATTAACCTCTCGAGGTATCTGTTTCCTCTTTTGCAAAACTGGAGCTATGAACACCACCCACCTCAAAGAACTGCTGGGTAAATTACAAGGATTGTACAGTAAAGCAGCCACCACTACCTTCCTCCCCACTAGAAAACTGTTGATTGGCCATTAGTCATTCATAGAGACCATCTCTACAAAATGACAAGCACCTGGATGAAAAGGGAAACTTTGAGCCTATGAAATATATTGATATATCATATGAACCATGGCTTCCTAAAGTATGTTCCTTGTGATAGCAGTCCCATGAAATGCTCGGTGGAAAAACAAAGGGTTCTATGGTCAACAAATTTGGAAAATGCTGCATGCTTACTACATCCCACTCATTGAGGCTTATAAGGCATATTGCTTTTTTTTTTTTTTTTTTGAGACGGGGTCTTGTTCTGTTGCCCAGGCTGGAGTGCAGTGGCGCAATCTCCGCTCATTGCAGCCTTCACGTCCCGGGTTCGTGATTCTCCTGCCTCAGCCTCCCGAGTAGCTGAGATTACAGGCATGTGCCACCACACCTGGCTAATTTTTGTATTTTTAGTAGAGATGGGATTTCACCATGTTGGTCAGACTGGTCTTGAACTCCTGTCCTCAAATGATACACTCGCCTCAGTCTCCCAAAGTGCTAGGTTTACAGATGTGAGCCACTGCTAAGGCATATTGCTTATTAAAGGCTCTGAAAGTCCTGCAGTAAAGAAGCCTGCCCAAGAAAAATGCTCTGGAAAACTCAAATTTTAATAAAACCATGTAAATGACTGAGTCCATTTCTTTACCTTTCATCCAGATGTTAATTGCATTGCAGGCACACAATGCAAAGAGATGCCCAATAAACAACTAGCTATGGTCTCAGGTATGATAAGGCAGGGACACTCAAAAAAAAATGAGGAAACAAAAATATTTTTTGAAAAATTTCCATATTTTATGATGAATTTTAATGAGTCATCATATGAAAAGTCATAAATTTGTGTGATTTCACAATTATTTTATTGATTCAACATGAGTTTAACAAACATTTACTGAGGCTTTGCAGTGCCAGATCCTGTTCTAAGCACTAAGGATGTAGCAATAAATGAAAAAGGACAAAATCCAAAGAGCCTGGGCTCACAATCTGGCAGACAGTAAATAAACACATGAAATCGTTACTGTGAAAGGATGCCGTGTGACACGCCAAGGCATGCCGCAGGAAGCAGCTTTATGCTTTCTCCTCCCAAGAGTGGTTCAAGTTCCCTCTGCCAGCTTCCTCTTCCTTCCCGCTGAATAAACTCTACCTAGAACTTTCTACGTACTCTAAGATAATTAAAACTCCATGGATCACTTTCACAGAAATAACCTCATTTCAATAATTAAAATGTCTAGTCCAAAATTCCAAAATATATTTCAAATTGCAGTGTCTCTGCTGCCTCCCATCTGGGCCTGCAGGTAGAAAGGGGGTAGGGGTAGCTTCTCCCCATCTCCCTCCCTGTGCTTTTTCTGCTTCCCTCTAGCTTCCTAACCTACGTTTCAGATCCCTGTAGAGTCAGAGGAGAGAAGAGCATAGACGTAAAAAGCAGAAAAGACCTTACCTGGCTGGCATCAGTGTGATCTGGCCATGTTACATCTGAGGCCTTCTGAGAGTCCCTCCTGGGCACCTTGGGCATGGGCAGGGCCTCTCCTCTGGCTTTAGCCTCTTGTGCTTTGCCCCAGCTCCACCTTGAGTGCCAAGTCCCCTCCAGTCTCTTTCTATTGAGGCACTTCACCCCTTGCAGGAAGCCCTTATAGATGGGTTCCTTTTCAAACCTACAGATTAGAGGTTACAGGAGCTGGAAGGAGGGACCAGGTTGTAGGGGCCAGGAGGGAGTTATTGCTTAATAGTTCTGGAGTTTCTGTTGGGATTATGAGAAAGTATTACAAACAGATAGTGGTGATGTTTGCACACAAAAAAAAAATGCATGTAAGAATGAGATTGTTTTTATAATGGACACAGTTCAAATTACGACACAAAAACTTCTTTTAGGACTATGTGAATATCGCCAAGTCACCTTTGAAACAAAGCAAAATTCTTCATCTGGAGTCCAAAAGTGTAGGAAAATGCTAAAGGGAACAGAAGCCTTTCCGTACACTGGCTTCCATCTGGCTCGGCAGAAACGCAGCCAGAAGATTGAGAGAGTGCTCCTTGGAATGAAAAAGGTGACGATTGATCATCCGCGTGTCCTTCAGACAGTCAGTAGCTCCTCAATAGGCTTGCATAGTGGGTCGATTATGCTTTCAAGGCTCACCAAGACCCACAGCTTCCCAAGGCTCTAGATTCTTTTTCAGCCAACAATCACATCAGATTTTCTTTTTTTTTTTTGAAATAAAAAATTTTATTTTACTAAAATATCCATTAACCTTCACACCAAAATGTTACAGCTGAACCTGAAATGTATAGCTGCTTAAATATATTGAATGATGTTCTTCAATATGCACATTTTTAGTTTCTATATATTTTTAGTCCTTAGGGGAAGCAATTAATGAGTATATGTGGGCTTTCCTGAGAGTTGTTATCCTATAGTAACTATTACTTTTTTTGTTTAATGAGTAACAAACTGGTGTGGATAATGCAAAATTAAAGTTATTACAGAAACCCCATTACAATTAGCATTTAGAACTCATTCAACAGAACAGATTTAACTTCCTAGGTGAGTTTTCCTAGAACAATATTACAATACAAAATTTGTTTCATCATTTGATGCTGGGTAGGTAACTCACATCATTTTCAAAAGAAACATATAGCAAAAACTGAGGTTCTTTTTCTGAGATGGGGTCTCATTCTGAGGCTAAGATGAGTGAGTGAGGGCAAAGATCTAAATGGATCTGTATTTGAATTACAAGTGGAAGCCAGGCTGGGGTCCACAGACACTCAGGAGTCAGCAGGTGTAATCTCAGGAATCCAAGATTTTACTTCAATAATTTTTATTTTGTTTTAATGATAAACTTTAAAAAATAAGTACAGGTGTATTTCTTATTATCTGAATGACTGCTTTGTAACTGGAATATTGCCATGAGATCTCTGTCCACATCTGGGACAAAGAGTGTACTTTATGCTAAAGCAACAGGGCAGAGATGAACTTCATATATAAATGATGTTTTCTTGCCCAGTGAAGAGTAGACGATGGCAAGATATAAAATGCAAATGAATACAATGGCAATTTCAATTAGAATGGTGGGGAGAAAATCGACCCATCCAGTAGCATATAATAGGCATGTCAAACTCCAAAGTACCTGTGCCACTGCAGTCAATACTTTTTCCACATTCCAAGTAGCAGTTTAGCTCCAGAAAACAACCTCATTGATCAATTAAATTCATGTTGTTATTTTGAGTTTCATTGGCATATAGATAGGTGTGCACACCCTGTGATTATGTTTTTGATTTCTAGTTATTAAAGAGCTATAACTCTAAGGAGACTCTCCCTAACTTCATGTTAGCATATATTAAAACATTATAATAGGCATAATTTTAAGTCAACACGCAGGACTCACAGAATGTTTTCCTTTGAAGAGATCCCATACATGACTCAAATTTAGGAAACCCTGTCTAGAAGACTAGGAAGCAGGTTCACCAAACTAATGGACTGCATTTGAATCGATTTAAAGAGTTAACATTTTGCTATTCCCTTTGCCTTTTATTTCTAATTTCAAATATTCATTTTTAGAATGTCTGCCAAACTCTTATCGCTTGTCTTCATCCCATCATCAGGAAAAACCCTAAAGGAAAATGGGAGGATTGGGTGGGTGTTCTCTATATTATCCCTTTCCAGAAAGGCAACTACATCCAGATGGGAAACAATCCTAGATACATGGGCTGATGGGTGGTGCCCCTTCAAAAAACAAAGCATGTCGTGGCATTTACTTCTGTTTTTTCAAAAGGGTAAAAGAGATAACTGTATCCATTGAAACCTGGCTTTATTTCAGAGCCTCATTTCTCACTGAGCGTAAGAGCAGGAGCGTAAGGTTCTAAAGTAAAACACACCTAGGGTTGCTGTCCCTGTTTCGTCACCACTAGCCTATGGGGCAAGTCAGCTTACCCCATCTGAGTCTGTTTGGCTGCTGTAAAAAAAAAAAAAAAAAAAAAAAATTTAATAAATAAATAAATAATAAATACTGTAGGCTGGGTGGCTTGTAAACAACAGAAATTCATTTCTCACAGTTCTGGAGGCTGGGAAGTCCAAGATCAAGGCCTCTGCAGATTTGGTGTCTGGTGAGGGTCCCTTTCCTGGTCCACAGATGGGCCTTTCTCACTGTTTTCACTGGATAGAACGGGCACCGTAGCTCTCTAGGTCCTCTTTTATGAAGTCACTAACTAATCTCATTAATTAGGGCTCTGCCCCCTGACCTAATCACCTCTCAAAGACACCCACCTCTTAATACCATCACCCTGGAGGGATTGAGATTTCAACATAAGAATTTTGAGTGAACACAAACATTCAGATCATAGCCACAGGATCGTGCAGTTTTCTTACCTGTACAGTGAAGACAATAGTAGCCCTACGATCAAAGGATTACTGAATTTCTAATAATAATAGTTATTACTATCATCTCATTATTCTCCACTTCTATACAGTTTGCTCCAGCAGAAAAGCTGACATAATCATATATTGAGACAGCCAAATTATTTGGAAACAAAGCAGGGTAAAAATATCTATATACATACCTATATAGAAGTACCTAAATATAGCCTACCCTCTCCATAATTTAAAAAGCCAAAAAGTGGCCAGGCACAGTGGCTCACACCTGTAACCCCAGCACTTTGGGAGGCCAAGGTGGGTGGATCATGTGAGGTCAGGAGTTCAAGACCAGCCTGGCCAACATGGTGAAACCCAGTCTCTACTAAAAATACAAAAATTAGCCAGGTGGTAGTGGTATGCACCTGTAATCCCAGCTACTCAGGAGGCTAAGGCAGGAGAATCCTTTGAGCCGAAGAGGTGGAGGTTTCAGTGAGCCGAGATCAATCCACTGAACTCCAGTCTGGGAGTCTCAAAAAAAAAAAAGCTAAAA
>PVKV010022742.1:0-21446 GCA_004027835.1 Alouatta palliata | reverse complement strand
GGTCCAGCCTGGGTAACAAGAACTAAACTCCGTCTCAAAAAAAAAAAAAAGTGGGAAAAACAATAAACTTTACACTGTGCAGCAGCCCTACGAAACAGAGTCCCAGAGCACAGCTAGCAGCTGCTCTTAGGAACCTCCCTTGAAAAGCATGACCTGTAGCTTATACCCGGTTCTAAGTCTCACTGCAGGGAAGTGTGGGTGCAGAAATTGGTACAAACAAGAGAAGGCAAGCCCAACATGGAAGGCATTTTCATTACTTTCCCCAAATTTATGTATTTTTTGTTACTAATCATCTCTTTCAGATTGCAAAAGCCTTTAAATAATCCATCAGTCTCTCAGCTACTGGATATTTCAAGTAAAGGGCATTTTTACTTTGGTTTGAACTACGCTTGGACAGGGGTGATGTGCACTCATCAATCAGTCTAGACAGTTGTCCAGATAATGCCAGAGCTCTGCTGTGCCCAGTGTTGATCCCGTAGTCATGGGTGGTGGAGGGTGGGGAAGGAGATCTGGGGGAGGGCCAGGGGCTGGGGCAATCCAGAGGCAGCAGCTGTTCAGCAGCCAGGAGGGATACCACAGCTGTCTACGCATGCCCCAGCCCATCCCAGGAACCGTGCACTGGAGGGCAGGGGTCCAACACCAGCTGATCTTCTCCCCATGTCTTCAGTGGAGACTCACAGCCCTGATCTCATGGTCCTTGCAGGAGAAAGTGGGAAGGCCTCCAGCCACTGGGTGCAGACACTGTCTGGAGCCCCTGCAGGGCAGCCCTTCTGCTCTGCTCTTCTTTGAGATTCCACAGAGTGGAGTGATCCGACCGCGACTGGGGAAAGTGCCTCTTCTTACCCCTGATATCTCTTCTCAGAGGCTACCAGACAAATATGGACTGGGAGAATGAGGAGGGTAATGCTTTCCCATATTGTTTATGGAGCAGCCTGTTCTGAGGTTGAAGTCGACTATCTCATGGGGGTTCATAAGGTAAAGTGTGATATTTCTATTCACCATCTTCAGAGTGTAGACACCAGCACTGTAAAGAATAATCAACTTTGGCTGGTCGTAGTGGCTCACGCCTGTAATCCCAGCACTTTGAGAGGCCGAGGGGGGCAGATCACCTGAGGTCAGGAGTTGGAGACCAGCCTGACCAACATGAAAAAACCCCATCTCTACTAAAAATACAAAATTAGCTGGGTGTGGTGTACACGTCTGTAATCCTAGCTGCCCAGGAGGCTGAGCCAGGAGAATCACTTGAACCCGGGAGGTGGAGATTGCAGTGAGCCGAGATCGCATCATTGCACTCCAGCCTGGGCAACAGAGCAAGACTCCATCTCAAAAAAAAAAAAAAAAAGAAGAATCAATGTTGTAAATAACAATAAACTTGATCCAGTGAAAAACTAGGGACAGGTAAATAATTTTAGTAAACATTTATTTTAAATAAATAATATTTTCCATTTCCATTATCTATTTTCTCTGGCACGGCTTTTTAGGACCAACATCATCATGGATGCTGCTTTCAGCATAAACCCAGCCCTGGATATTGGACAGGTGTGTGATTCCAGAGCCACCCCACAGGGACTTTTGGTCAATCCCATTTAGTAGCTATTCATTCAGAATACTACTTTCCAACTTGCTCTAAACCTTTTATTTTATTTTATTTTATTTTTGAGATGGAGTTTCACTCTGTCACCCGGGCTAGAGTGCAGTAGTGAAATTTCAGCTCACTGCAACCTTGGCCTCCAGGGTTCAAGCGATTCTCCTGCCTCAGCTTCCTGAGTAGCTGGGATTGCAGGTGCCCACCACCACATCTGGCTAATTTTTGTATTTTTAGTAGAGACGGTGGGGGGATAGGTCTCACCATATTGGGCAGGCTGTACTTGAACTCCTGGCCTCCAGCAGTCCTTCCACCTCAGCCTCCCAAAGTGCTGCAATTACAGGCATGAGCCACCATGCCTGGCCATACTCCAAACCTTGTTCATACCTAGTGCAAGTATTCTATAATACATATTATATATTACGCACTTACATACACACATGTAGATAAAATACTGAAAGTAAATTCAAGAAAAAGTTAACAATGGTTTATCTACATGGCAGGAATATATATGATTTATTCTATTTTATGATTCTCTGTGTTTCCTAATTTTTCTTCAATGAGCATGGATAAATTCATAATTAGAACATTATATCCATATAATAAAGTTACATTAATGTTCATATTAATATTGGGTTTAAACAGACTGAATAATTTACAGATATTTAAGAAAAAAAGAAACGTTTAAACACAATTTCCCCCACTTGCTGAATTTAACTCAGACTTTTATCTTGCAAGTAAATAAAATTAACTCACCCAAAGTCTTTTTAAACTTGGCGTTGAAACCTTCCCAGCTGTCAGCATAGCCTTGCTTTTTTCTAGCCCTGCTACTCAAAGTGGGGCCAACGCACCAGCCGCATTGGCTCACCCTAGACCTGCTAACCAGCTCCCAGGTGAGGCCAAGACAGCTGGTCCACAGTCTGCACCTGATTAGCAACTGGGAGTGCTTGAATAGCCTGGCACCAAACCCTGACAGATGGTACTTTCGTCTGCCAGTAGCTTCTCACCATCCTAAGTCCTAAGAGATTGGTATACCTTGCTAGCTGGGCTGATGGGCTTTATAAAGAACAATTTGATTGGTCCCCCAGTGTTTCTTAAAATATAGCCCTTAGACATTGCAACAGAGCAGTGGAAACACGGATTCCTGGGCCCACCCCAGGTGCAGACGTACTCCATCATAACTGTGCTAGGTTGTTAGGCCAAAGTTGCTCTTAAGCCTGTAAGTTTGAGAATTACTGCTAGCCCGAGGCCCTGCCTCCTCTCCGCCTTTCTTTTCCCCTCCTTCCAGCTAATTCCTGCCTGGTTATTGCTTAAACAAAGGCAAAAAGGAAGATGATCAGGAAAACCCTACATTTGCTCCATCAGAAAAGGAAAGAAACCCAAAAGTGTGTTAGGCTGAACCTCTTGGGCTATCTTTTCCTTTAGAGACAAGCAGTTATTTCCAATTTTAGCATTTAGATTTACTTACCTTATTCCTACATTTTGTGTTTCAATAAAATGCAAACTATAACTCTCCAATTTGCTAACTCTCCAGTTTTTTAAAAAGGTCACTTTAAAGGCAACCTTTCTTTTGGAGCATAAAATTATGTATCATCATGGCTTTTAATAAATATAGTTGTTTCTTCTAATCTACCCTGTTTAGCATTGATCTACTCTCCCTAGTAACATAAAGAAAAGTCAGCTGGGCACAGTGGCTCACACCTGTAATCCCAGCACTTTGGGAGGCTGAGGTGGGTGAACCTGAGGTCAGGAGTTCTAGACCAGCCTGGCCAACACATAGTGAAACCCCATCTCTACTAAAAATACAAAAATTAGCTAGGCATGGTAGGGTACTCCTGTAGTCCCAGCCACTTGGGAAGCTGAGGCAGGAGAATAGCTTGAACCCAGAAAACAGAGGTTGCAATAAGCCAAGGTCGCACCACTGCACTCCAGCCTGGGTGACAGAGCAAGACTCCATCAGGAAGACAGAGAGAAAGAGAGATCTACTTCATGTTCTTTCAGTGTTAACTTCTTTTTCATCTACTCCAACAGATATTTATGGAGAACCTATGTGCCAGGCACCATGCTAGGAACAGAATGTAAGAAAGCCAGGCCTGAGATGCTCATAAGCTAGTGGGAGGGAAGAGGAGGAGAGCGAGAGTGAGAAGGGAACAATGAAATGCCCTCCAAGTGCCGCTACAGACAGGAGTGTGTTCCAGGTGCAGTGAGTCTGGAGGAAGTAATTCCTAAATCCAGCCAGGGAGGGCTGGGAGGACCTTAAGGTGCCAGGGGGGCCATAATCCTTTAGCTGAAACGTGGAGGAGGAATAGAAGTGTGCCAGGTGGACAAGCTGAGGTGGGAAGGGGTGAAGACAGTCAGGAGAAACTGCATTTACCAAGACTCGGAGATGAGAAAAAAGCTGGTAAGTTTGGAGAATTTGCAGAAACGTGGCCAATGTCGGGCACCCAGTGTGTGGGGTACCTGAGGATGAGGCCAGGCTAGGTGGCGGTCACCAGTTCTGAAGGACCCATTGCAACGTCCACTGTGGTGCTTTCAAGAATGGCTTATGATGACCCAGAGTTCCACATTCATTCCCACTGGAATATTTATTTGACCAATGTCAAATTCTTATAACCTGTGAAATTTTTGGCTATAGATTGAGGGAACATTTATTCAAGGCATGGGATTCTATACCACAGAAGAACTGAAGTACTTCCCAGAAGGTGTGCTTTATTCTTGGAGTTCAGATGACTACAAAATCCCCACTGTCACTGAGATACCAGAAGAGTTCTATGTCACTTTGGTGTGTTCCCGAAATCCCATAGCCGTCTACTCATCCAAGGTAAGAACTTAGACCTTTGTGTTAGTTGGCTGTGGCTGCCATAACAAAATACCACAGACCTGGTGGTTTAAACAACAAAGATTTGTTTTCTCACGGTTCTGGAGGCTGGCAGTCTGCCATCAAGGTGTTGGCAGGTTGGTTTGCTCCACAGCCTTTTTTCTTGGCTTCTAGTCAGCCATCTTCTTCCCACTTCACGTGATCCTCCCTCTGTGTGTGTCTGGGTCCAGATTTCCTTTTCCTGTAAGGACACCAGTCATGTTGGATTGGAGCCTGCCTGAATGGCCTCATTTTAACTTAATCATCTCTGTAAAGCCCTCATCTCCAAATACAGTCCCATTCTGCAGTGCTGGGGATTGGGACTTCGCCAGATAAATTTGAGGCGGACACAGCTTACCTCATAACAATCTCCTTTTTCAAGGAATTATGAAACCATCCCCTGAATTTGCTCTTTTCTTTGAACTGCAAATCCCAAAAGGAGAAAGAGAAAAGAAAAGCACGCTCATGGAGGAGTGACACTGACTCCAGAAGCCCAACCTGGGTCTTCATGTTTTGTTAGAGATCATGAAACAAATCTAAATCAAACAAGGGTCAAGAAGGCAATGAACAACTTGGCTCATGAGGCTAAGTACCATCATGAGATAAACTGACATGGCAGGCAATTCCATCCACCCAGAGCTTTTCTGTACTATTCCCACCTGTCCTCCAGACACAGTTCTTGCTGACACTGCCTCTTCCACACCCTTTCCAAGTCAAAATGGGCTTTTAACCAACTTTCTTCCTGACTTTTGCACTGAGGTGTTCATAGCCATTGATACCTGAGGTGTTGGTGCCATGCTCCCCTGAGCAGGAGGCCTTCAACTGACCCTAAAGACCTTGGCAAGAAAGTGTTCTCAAATACAAGTGTGAGAAAAAACACAATTTCCCGACCTTATGTTCTGCTCTGACCCCACATATGGACAGAGAGGTGGCAAATTTAACCTCAAATTTCCAGAGGATTCTCTCTTTCCTAGGAGTAGGTCAAGACTGCCAGGAAGGCGAGACTTCCTGTCTGAATGGTCTCTATCTCCACTTCACCAGACTTTGGCCATGGGCTTTTCTAAGGCTGGCCCAACACAGCACACATAATCCTGCCACTTGGAGTCTAGCTTCCTCCCTTCCAGTTCTGCTCCAACTAGGGAACCAGACCCCTCGATTCTCACCCCTTCTCCCAGCCTCAGAGGAACCCCTCTGGCTACTGGCCCCATTTCTCCCTCCATATTTGCCTCAGAGGAACCTGGAATTTTGACAACCAAAGCCTGGGCAAGCCTTTATGTGTTTTCAGCCTTTGTCTCATCCCTCCACCAGGGTCCTGGTCACAGATCACAGACCAGACTACCTGGAAGAAAGCAAGAAGAAAAATCAGTACAAAAAAAAGCCCTGGTGAATCATTTGAAATATGTCATCATAGTGTTAACTCAAAAGCCATCCAACCTATGCCAGGGAAGTTAGCACACAGGAAAAGAGGCAACCACCTCATTGTCTTTCAAGTTCAACTGCAAAGATTGTGGTTGTTTCGTTTTGGTCTTGAGTTAGACACAAATACTCTCGAGCTGGAGTTGGAGCATCCTACAGGGCACCAAAGGCAACAGGAATTTGTAGCCCCTCTTCTCTCCCCACGTCAGCTAATGTGGTATTTTGATTACCTCAATAACCAAATTGCATTTTCACCAGCTACTCTGAGGTGGACACCCAAATTACCATGTGCGGGAATTTGATTCTGGCAATTTGGAAGCACTCCACACTTTATAACCCACTCTGAGGATTATAAATCCAAAGGAGACTGTGTGTGTATGTGTGTGTGTGTGTGTGTGTGTGTGTGTGTATGGTGTGTGTTTACACAAATTAGTCCTAAAAGAACCATGCATTCCTGAGAGCCTTTTGTTCTTCTCTCAGGGATTGGGTGAGGCTGGAATGTTCTTGGGGTCCTCCATGTTGTTTGCCATATACGACGCAGTGGCTGCTGCCCTCAGAGAGAGGGGGCTGACCAAGACCTTCGTCCTGAGTAGCCCAGCAACCCCTGAATTGATTTGGATGACTTGTGTGGATCAGTTCACTGAGATGGTGAGGGAGGTCCCTGTTGTAGTCATGGAATTTCAGGCTGTTGGTATGGATCTGATAACCATGACAATATTATAGGGTGTGTTCATCTTTTTCAGTGAAAATTCTCATTTTGCCTTCACCTGCCACTTCATATGCACTTTTTCTTTCTTTCCTTTTTTTTTTTTTTTTTTTTCCAAGACAGAGTCTTGCTCTGTCACCCAGGCTGGGGCATGATCTCGGCTCACTGCAACCTCTGCCTCCTAGGTCCAGGCTATTCTCCTGCCTCAGTCTCCCAAGTAGCTGTGATTACAAGCATGTACCACCACACCCAGCTAATTTTTGTAGTTTTAGTAGAGACGGAGTTTCACCAGGCTGGTCTCGAACTCCGGACCTCGTGATCCACCTGCCTTAGCCTCCCAAAGTCCTGGGATTACAGGCATGAGCCACTGCACCCGGCCTCCATGTGCACTTCTTAACAACTGCAAAGTGAGCGAACCTCTTCAAACTATGATTTGATTATTTCAGACCCAAAAGAAAAACACTCCGTTAAGCCAGTGTTAATAGCAAATGGGCATGAAAGGTTGCTTCTTTAAACATTTTATCAAAATGTAGCTGATATGGTATTTTGATTACCTCAATAACCAAATTGCATTAACTAGATAACTGACCTGGCCGATCATGCAGAAAGTATTTGTTAAGCAAACTAATAAAAGTAACTTAAATGAAAATATGAAATCACTGGGCACACCTTGATATGCCTGTAATCACACACTAACAGAACACACCTCCATTTTCCAGCTGCTAAAAATGTAACCGGAACTAGCATCAGAGCCTAGTCCTCTATTGAACTGCTTACTGTAGCCCTAAGTGAGCCTTTGGCATAAAATTAGATTGCACTTTATGACTTGGAAATTACAGGGCTTCTGAGTAAGTTGCATCTTATCCCAAACAGAAGTTTATAAGGATAAGGAGATTTTTGACTCAAGGACTGCAACAAATATGAGAATTATATAATTTTGATATGAATAAAATGGACATTGACTTGTTCATTTTTAAAAAACATAATTTGTCTTCTGGCAAGGCATGATGGCTCATGCCTGTAATCCCAGCACTTTGGTAGGCTGAGGCAGAAGAATTACTTGAGGCCAGGAGTTTGAGACCAGCCTGGCCAACATGGTGAAACTCAGTCTCTACTAAAAATACAGAAATTAGCCAGGCATGATAATGCATGCCTGTAATCCCAGGTTCTTGGGTTGCTGAGGCACAGAAATCACTTAAACACAGGAGGTGGAGGTTGCAGTGAGCCGAGACCGTGCCACTGCACTCCAGCCTGGGCAACAGAGTGATTCTGTATCAAAAAACAACAACAATAATAATTTGTCTTCTGAATTACAGCATTTTTAATATAATAATGTCTTACTAGTGACCTTTCTTCTTTTAATCTCTTTTAGAATCCCAGAGATGACCCTTCAACATTTACACCTTGGTCCATCTGTGTTTCTTAAGCTTATGTTTTCTAGAAAATGAACGAATACATGATTGACCTTAAAAGTCTCAAATCAGAGCAATACATAGGTTGGCTCCCAATTGTTAATGATCGTTTTAGCATCTTTTAATTATTCTCTGTGGTTTAGATCACTACATGATTGTATTTTAGGATGCAAATTTTCACCAAAAGATATAATGAAACTTAGAACCAAAACTCAAAAATTCTCATTTTAGTTTGCATTATCCTGAAAATCTACCTCAGCCTGATTTTAAAGCATAATAACGTTTTTATTTAATCTGGAACAACTTAAGAGAGACTGCTCATGCTTTGTTCTTCAGAAATCTACCCAAAGTTTGGTAAAATTGTCCACCCGCAAAACTCAGAGGATTGGATTCCCTCAAAGCCAATGGTGTGCTAGTAATGGAAAAATCCCTGATTTATGGTGTTTGACAATTTCCATGGTGTAAATACCCCTACCTTGGCCAATTCTAAGCCACTGAGGTGAGGTCTCTGAATGTGAAGTTGAAAGCTCGCTGTCAGCTCTTAGGGGTGGGTAAGAGCTGTCTCCAGCACCACAAACTCACCACAGTCCTCCGATTCCTGCCACTCCCATTTGTTCATTTAGAAGAGGCTTTGGGAAGTAACCATCCAAAGCCTCCAACTGGTCCTCATCTGCCATGAGTCATGTCCGTGATACAACTTCTTCCTCACCTGGGAGGCCAGGGGATCATTGTTTATGACGAGCAAAACAATGATCCCAAATCACTTTTGAGTCCCTTGGCTTAGTGTCCAAAAGCTGAAATCATCACCATTTTCCTTTTGCCATCAAAGGGGCACAAAATCCTCAGAGTTATTTTTTGGTTATTTCTTAGCTATTTTATATTGCATTTTCCTGCAGAAATGCAGTCTTATCCCAGAGACGCTGTTCAGTCCCATGTGAGGTATGGAAACACAAATAAGAAAAGAAACTTTTGTATTGAAAACACAAATAAATAAATAAACATTTATTTATTGTTTATTTAAATAATAATTAAATAATTGTTTAAACAATAAATAAACATTTATTTATTATTATTGTCAGGGCTCTGTGTGCTAGATATTAAGGCTCTGCATCTATTGATAGTAATTTTATGATAGAAGAGTAAGTTTAGATTTTATGATAGAAGGATAAGACTTATTTCTTTGAAATGTTCTTATTTCTTTGGAAATAAATCTTTCTGGCTCATTGACTGGCTCACCAGTCAATGTCTCTTATTCTATTTTTTTTCAATGTCTCTTATTCTGAGAGGAGAGAGAGAGTCTTTAACCCACAAAAACTCATTGTGCCAGACAGAACAGCAAAAGTAGGGTCACTGGCATATTTTTCTAACAGTAAAATAGGAAGACACATTTACCACAAACATTAATTAATTAAAAAACTTATATTTCATAGACTGTAAGGGCAAGACCTCTGATATCACAGAGATTGCATTTTTACAAAATAAGTCTGATCATTTCAGCAGTATTTTATTAACTCGAAGAATTAGGATGGGAAAGTATTCACAAAAATAGTACGTGTTAACGAACAGCAGGTTTCAATGCTAAGATTAATGCCTTTAAAAATTAGAGTGACAATTTGTAGTGTCTATTATATTACACACTTAATTCATATCACTAATTTAGATAAATACCTGTCATTGTGTGTCCAATTCTAAAACGTTATTACAGTGATAGTTGGGCTAAAAGTATAAGATGCCATCTTTTTAACCAGCGGACTCCGTAAATGATCAGGCACCCTTTCAATGATAAAAGCCTTTGATCATTAACTCTGGGCAAAACTGCTAGTGCTTCTTGTTGGTAGAAAGTTATCATTACTGATGCTTAATTGTGAATTTAATACGAGTTAATCAGAAGGGAAATGATGTGTGGCAGTTGCCACACTTGCTGTGCTTCTCCTTGCAGGTTAAAATGCCTGTGGGGCCAAGATGTCCTAATTCTTCTGAGCCAAAAGTTTAGATGGAACTGTTTGGCATCACCTTACAAAAACTGGGGAAATGAAGCTGAATGAATAGGAGTAGAGATGGACTTGATTTCCTTTTAGCATCTTGAAACTGCTGATATCACATGCACTCAGGTTTTGGAAAAGTTCAAGAACTGGGCTGGGACAGGGGCTTAGAGGTCTCTGTTGCTTCTTTTTTTTTTTTTTTTTTTTAATTTTTAAGTTCAGAGTCCATGTGCAGGTTTGTTACATAGGAAAACTTGCATCACAGAGGTTTATTGCACAGATTATTTTGTCACCCAGGTACTAAGCCTAGCACCTAATAGTTATTTTTTCTGATCCTCTCCCTCCTCCCACACGCTACCCTCCAGTAACCCCAGTGCATGTTGTTTCCCTCTGTGTGTCCATGTGTTCTCATCAGTTAGCTCCCACGTGTAAGTGAGAACATGCAGTACTGGTTTTCTGTTCCTCTCTGGGCTGCATTGCAGTTCAGTTTCTGCCTTTGCCCAGCTCTGCTTCTCCCATCTTCCTCTCCCAGATGTTGATCCCTAAGAAACATCCTACTCCCCAAACTCTATCTCAGACTTTCTGAAATGTGCCCCAATGAGACTGCCCTGGAAAGGGTGTGACCTTAAGGAAGAGGCTCTCTTCCCTGAAGGAACTGGCAGCTGAGGGTATGTGCTGATCCCACTCCCAGGCAGGGCACAAGTCCTCCCTCACTGAGGATCTGAGTAGAAGTGGATCACGCAGATCAGTGGATCACTTCCTGACCTACCACACAGATCTATCAGATACCACACAAATCTTCAGTTATTCTTCCTGGTAGTTATTCTTCCTTAGTTTGCTGAGGATAACGACCTTCAGTTCCATCCGTGTTCCTACAAAGAACATGACCTCGTTCTTTTTTATGGCTGTATAGTATTCCATTGTGTATATGGACCACATTTACATGTACATATATGTTCATTGCAGCACTATGCTTAATAGCAAAGACATAGAATCAACCTAAATGTCCATCAATGGTAGACTGAATATGTTGTTTCTTTTAAGGAAAAATAATTTATCTGCACTTGGTACTTTCAGTTATATAAACTAGCCATATTTTTGACACTCTCAGAACACATAGTACCATAGGTGGAGTTCTCCAGAGGCTGAGACAGAGTTTGGGGAGTAGGACGTTTCTTAGGGATCAACACCTGGGAAAGGAAGGTTGAAGAAGCAAAGCTGGGCAAAGGAAGAAGTTGAACTGCAGTGCAGCCCGAGAGGCATCAATACCCCTGCAAGGACTTCTGGGAGCAAACACTGCCCCACAGAGTTGCCCTGCCTAGGCTGAAATGTGCCCCTAGTGGGACTGCCCTGGGAAGGGCGTGACCTTTAAGAAGTAGCTTTGTGCCCTGAGATAGCCCCTGAAGGATCTGGCAGCTGAGGTCATGTGCTGACCCCACTCCCAAGTAGGTACAAGTCCTTCCTCATGGGGTATCTAAGTGACTCACTTCCTGGCCTACCACACAGATCTATCAGAGTTATTCTTTCCGATTTGTGAGTTTATTAATATGCAAATTTTACACAGGTATAAGTAACAGGTCACATTTAGCTATACATTGGATGGATTACCTTTATAGAAAAGAATAGTTTGGCCGGGTGTAGTGGCTCACGCCTGTAATCCCAGCACTTTGGGAGGCTGAGGTGGGCAGATCAAAAGGTCAGGAGTTCAAGACCAGCCTGGCCAATATGGTGAAACCCCATCTCTATTTTAAAATAATAATAATAATAATAATTTTACATTCAAAGAAATACACAATTTACATATATGCAACATTTCTATATTTTAAGTCAGCCCTTCCCTTAGAAATTCCATGTTATATTTTCAGGTTTT
Source organism: Alouatta palliata (assembly GCA_004027835.1). Taxonomy (NCBI): domain Eukaryota; kingdom Metazoa; phylum Chordata; class Mammalia; order Primates; family Atelidae; genus Alouatta; species Alouatta palliata. Next base: position 9,618 of record PVKV010022742.1, on the reverse strand, counting down.
TTTTTTAACTTATTCAATGCACATGATTAAATTCAGTTATCAGCATACTGTGTGCAGATGCTGCTATTAATCGCAAACAAAACCTAAGTTTCATTATCTGGAATTGACACTAGTCAAAAAAAAAATTGACTTGCTGCACATAAATAAGTGATCATGTAGAAAATTCCAGAAGATGACTTTTGCAGAGTTCTAAAGCCCTGAGACCTGAGTCGACAGAAGCTGGATCTATCTGTAAGCAACAGTAGGAGAAAACATAACTTATCCCAAAATGTCATAGGAATGCCTAGGTTTTAATTGTAGTGCTAATAGCTATTTAATATCTAATATTTCCCAAAACTTACAGTCAAAGAACTCTGGTCACCAAGTCAGGCATTTAATTCACCTGCCAGGGAATATACTATGAGACACTTCCTCTTTGTCATTTACTAAATTCATATATATATATATATATATATATATATATATGGGTCTACTTTTAGAGACTTTCATTAGTTCCAACTATCTAATTGTCTATCCTCATACTAATACCATATGAATATGGGCTCTGTGGAAAGTTCTCCCTCACTGTTCTTAGTTTTTTACATTCTTGTTAGCTATTTGGTTTCATACAAAAAAAAAGTCATTTTATCCAATTTCCCCTAAAAACTTAGGTGGGATTCTAATTCAAATTGTAAATATATTTATATTTTTATTACATATATATTTATTTTATTACATGTATATTTTTATTTCATATATTTATAAAGTATAATATATAAATTAAACATATTAATTTTAATTGAACTTACTTTTTTATTAACTTTGCATCTAAGAACATTATATGTCTTGCCATTTGTGTAGATTTTGTTTCATGAGTAGATCCTATACTTCTGGAGGGAGGAGGTTAATTTTATTCTTACATATTTCATGTTTTGGAGCTACTGTGAATGGAATTTTTTTTTTTTGCTTTCATTCTTAAGCGCTTATTTATACAGTAGCAAAAGCTATTAATATTTAAATATTTATAATATACCCAATCACCAGATCAAGTTTTCTTCTCTGCCAATGTTTATATCAATGCTTACCAGTTATTCCGCTTTTTCATTATTTTACTACATCTATTACAACCTCCAAGGCAATGTTATACAATAATGGCAAGAAAGAGAATCCATATCTAATTTCTGATTTTAATTGAATTTTTTGTACTTTGCCTTTAAGAATAATATTGGTTATTAGTTTTTGTAAACAGCCTTGTTACATTAGTTTCTTCCTGATTTCTTTTCTTTAGAGTTTTTCTTAGGAATGACTGCTGAATTTATCAAGTAATTTAACAGTATCTACTGATTTAATCACAGTTTTCCACCTTTTCTTGATGTAATGGATTAAGCTGACAGATTTCTGACGAACCTCCCCTGTATCCCAGAAATAATCCTTAGTTGGCATATTATCCTTTGACAGACTGATGGATTTTATTCACTAATATTTTACTTAGAATTTTTCTATCTATATTCATAAGCAAGGTTCTTCTACCACTTTTCCACTATCTGTGTTGGGTTATTGTATTTAAACTTTACTAGGTATATAAGACAAATTGAGGAGAATTTCCATTTATATATGCCAGGGAGCATTTAAATAATATTGCCATTATCTTAATGATTGCATGAAATTCATCTGTAAGTCCATTGTTTTTGGTTCCGTGTTCAAGGACATTTTTAATATTTTCCATTTTCTTCCATAACAAGTTGTCTTATCATTGATATCAGCATGTTGTCTCTTTGACCAATCTATATTTTTATTCTCCCTTTTATTACTTTAGATGTTTTTCTTATAAATAGTATGCAGGATATCTAAATTAGAGTATTTCTTATAATTAAATCTGCTAATCATTATTTTAAGTGGTAGGATCAATTTTATGTATATTTCTTATGATGATTAAAATTTTAAATTATTTACTTCATACTCATATTTATTTTACATACATTATTTATAATTTGGTTACATATAGTGTATATCATGTTTTACACTGTCGTTTCCATTTTCTCCTTTTCATTTGTTTGCTGGTGTATTCAAACTATGAGCAATTCCATTTCTTCTCTTGTTACTTTGAAAGTTCAACTGAACCTTAAGTTTTTCACTTCCATTTGCCTACTCTGACAGACACGTATTTCTCTACCTATATTTGAAAACAGGATATCAAATATTTCCCCTGCAAAAAGTTACTCTTTCCAGGCCTCCTGCTCCATCTGTCCCCATACTTCCACCCCTTGCCCCAGTAAGACAATACTTTGGTAACTCTTTTACTTTTCCTCCTCCCCGCAGCTGTCCCCAGGCCTTAAGTTGCTGCAGTTATGTGTGCGTTCGTTCTAGACTGTTCGTTGAATTTCCCTTGCCATATGACTCTTTTTAAGCATTTATATGACACATTCCCAAATAGCCTGCCTGTATCCACTTGGACTTTCTCTCCCCTTCACCTTTCTTATCTGAGCCGGCTTATTTATTTATTTATTTACTTATTTCCTGAGATGGGGTGGTCTTCCTCTGGGCGGGAAGTTTGCTCCACTTACCGAGTCTCCAATGCCCTTGTTGCCTCCCTGCAACCAGCAGGTGCTGGTCTACTGCCCTCTAGTGTCTACTGTGGCAGATGAGAGCTCCATGCCAAGTGATTCTCCTTCACAGAAAACTTCATCTTTCAGCCTAGTACCTTGTAAGATAGTCTATTATCTTGGAGTTTAAATGTGGTATCAGGTGATATAGGTGTGTCTCCTTTCTCTTCAATCCTGTCATGAACTTGAGAAGCATTCCAATCTCTAGACTCATATCACTCTTCCACTCAGAGAAAATGGTTCATGTTTAATAATCATTTCTCCTTTATCTATCCCTCTTTCTACTTCAGCTATCCTATTCATGCATGAAGTCTCTTGCGTTTAGAGACCTCTTATCCTGCTCTTCATAATTCTACTGCTGTATGTCTTTGCTCTGTGCTGAGACATATTCACTGCACTTTGTTTTCCAGGTCACTAATTTGGGTTTCAACCATGAGCATCCTCATCTACGAGACTTTAGTAGCTAGTTTATGTTTTCTTCAGAAAGTCTTTTTGGGGGATGCAGTTTAATGTTCTTATTCAAATTGACAGTTGTCCCCTCCAACTGCTCTCTTTTGCTAGGGGTGTGTTCTATTTTGAATAATCTTTTTCCCTCAGGTTCCTGGGCTGGAATTAGTTCCCCAGGGCTGCCCTCACAGCCTTCCACACACTGGCAGGCTTAAAACAACAGAAAGTTGTTATCTCACAGTTCTGGAGACTACATGGCTGAAATAAAGCATCCATGGGGTCACGCTCTTCTGGATTCTCTAGGAAAGAATATTTCCTCCCCTTCTCCTAGTGTGCGGTACTTACCAGCCATCCTTGGTGTCCCTGGGCTTATAGACGCATCGCTCCAACCTCCGCCTACATCTTCACAGGGTCGCCTCCTCCACATGTGTCTCCAAACCTCCCTCTCCTTGTAAGGAGTCATCAGATTTAAGCTCTACCCTAATCCAGTACGACCTCCTCTTGACTTCATTACATTTACAAAGACCCAGCTTCCAAATAAGTTCAACGAAGTTCAACCCAAAAAGGTCCAAACTTTGGAAACAAAGTTCAACCCACAACGGGCCCCCTTCAATTTTTTTTGTCAACTCAATGGGCTCCAGCTTAGTTAATAGAGTACCCTAAGTGGCACTAGCCACAGGCTATAGAAATGACCCTAATTCTCTCTCCTCTAGTGTGCTGCCCTCTAGTGTCCGTGGCAGATGAGAGCTCCATGCCAAATGATTCTCCATAGAAAACTTCATCTTTCAGCCCAGTACCTTGTAAGATCATCTATTATCCTTGGAGTTTAAATGTGGTATCAGGTGGGTGTCCTTTCTCTTCAATCCAGCCATGAACTTGAGGAGCTTGGTAGGGTAGAAGCAGGAAGGCTGCCAGGGCCCTGTTGAGACAAGTGATTGAATCTCCTCAGCCTCACAGCCCTCCTGCTCCTCACGTAAATCCTTGCTGAGAATCTGGAACAGGAAGGATTAATGGGTGGGCAAGACTTCCCACCCATTTGGCAGTCTTGACCTCATATTCAAACCAATAGGAGATGGGCTTTCTCTCCATGTGCCCCACCCCGACCCCCACGACCAAGCTCTCCTCCAGATTCACAATTTTAGGAGTTCTGATCTCTAAGCACCACCACCCCCAGCCTGAGAGGGAAAGAACCCCTCTCCTGCAGAACCCAAGGCCTCACTGGCACTCAGCTTTCCCTAGGTCCAGCTGTGCGTGGCTCAGCAAAGGCAGGAAGATGGGAGCTGGGAGGGAAAGGAAAGGAGCCTTAAAATCAAAAAGGCTGAGAACAAAAGATCTGGAACACAGATAGTTAATGATCACCCCGAGCTCTCATGGTCCTATAAAGTGCCCCACTGCCTGTGTTCCATCTTTGGGTTTTGAAAGCTCACGACAGAAGCTAGTGCCCCAGAGACACCACAGCAGTGGCTTGTACTTTTCCATTTCCATGAGCAAGAGGATGTGTTACAGAGTTTTTTGTTTGGGTTTTTTTTTTTTTTTTTTTTTTTTCAGAAATAAAGTTTGTTTGACTTTTGGGAGAGGGCAGTGTTATTTCCAGTATTCTTTCACTGGGTGCCAGGAATTCTTTTACGTAAATCATAAGACCTTTTTTTATAACAAACATACAAGCACCTGGGTCACTATATGTGGAATTTCTCTCACCTACTGGAAAAAAATCCATTTAAAGGTGAATAAATTTAGTCTTCCCTTTTCATTAAAGAAGAAAAGAAGAAGCCAGGTGTGGTGGCTCACACCTGTAATCCCCAGCAATTTGGGAGGCCAAAGTGGGTGGATCACTTGAGGCCAGGAGTTTGAGACTAGCCTGGCCAACATGGTGAAATCTCATCTCTACCAAATTTACAAAAATTAGCCGGGTGTGGTGGTGCATGCCTGTAATCCCAGCTACTCAGGAGGCTGAGGCATGAGAATCACTTGAACCCAGGAAGTAGAGGTTGCAGTGAGGTGAGATCACGCCACTGCACTCCAGCCTGGATGACAGAGTGATACTCTGTCTCAAAAAAAAAAAAAAGAAGAAGAAGAAACAAACAAACAAACAAAAAAATGTACTGGTTGCTTTCTTCCATGGTCTTGAATAAGAATTGAGGGTCAGAAAAACTTGGCAGAGACTGCACCCACCCCCGCTGACTGTGGGCAACTTTTCACTCACTCTGAAGTGGGTGGTTTTCAAACTGAGCTCCCCAGAGTTCTGGGGGTTTCATGAAGGAAAGAAAGCCAGAAGACTTCAGGTCTTTACCCCAGGCCCCTCAGCTAGGGTAGTAAACTTTTTGTTTAATTTGTTTACACTTCACAAGATGTCATTCAAACAAAGGTTTTCCTGGCTCTAAGGAGTTTGAAAACCCTTCTCTAAAGCCATTCACAGTCAGTTTTCAGTTTCCCAGCAATTAAAGTATTGTGTTCTCTAATCCAAAGTACTTTTATGTCTTAGAAATCTAATGCCATAATCCAGCTTTAGTGCTCTAAAACTGTTCCACTTGGCATGCTTGAATTTTATGTTGACATTGAAGGATTTATTCTGATAAATATTTTTGGGAGAGCTTTTCTGATTCCTGTCCCTGAAAAAAAACAGCTGATTTATGTGTGCATGTCAAAGCATCAATCTTTAATTGCATGTTACTGTCTCACTAAAACTTAAGGACCTCAGAGGATGAAAACATGTAGCTCTTGTTCTCCAGCATACTCTACCCCTTAGCATAGTGCCTGGTGCAAGGCAGAGGCTCAGTTACTACTGTTAAATGAATGAAGAATGAACAAATCGCTAATGTCTCCTCCATTTAAAGTACCTTGGGTAATCAGTCAAGCATCTACCAGCCCCTGCCATGAATAAGTTGCCATTTATGGTGCCCGTGGCAGCAGATACAACCAGCTATTGGAAATTCCAGGAGCTAATTGCCTAGTTGGGAACATAACACACAAACACTGCAAAGATAATCAACTAATCAGTGGCAAATTCGAGACAGGTTTCTTGGTTCCTGGTTTAATAAAGGAAAAGTAAAGGAGCAGTGGGTTGGATCTGCAGGTGCTTTTGGATTCCAGAGAAAGGCAAGAAGGGAGGTTCGGAGCTGCTTTCTGATGGTAGCTAAAGAGAGAGGGAGCAAAATCATCATGGACCAGGGACAGAGTCCTCATCATTGCAGAGCCAGGAGAAGCTTCTCCAGTCATTCAACTAACAGTACTCTCTGGTAGGCACCATTCTAGGCCCTGGGATACAGGGGCGAACTGAAAGTAACATCTGTGCTCTCACGGAGCTCATATTCTAGTGGAGAAAGAAGATAAAAAGATACCAAATGTCCACGTTAGGTAGTAATGAATGCTATGGAGAAAATGAAACAGAGCATTAGAAAATAGAGGGATGGCCCCATCTCTACGAAAAATAAAAGATTAACCAGGCATGGTGGCACATGCCTGGAGTTCCAGCAACTTGGGAGGCTGAGGTGGGAGGATCGCTTGAGGGCAGGAGGATCACTTGAGCCTGGGAGATTGACACTGCGGTGAGCCATGATTGCACCACTGCACTCCAACTGGGGCAACAGAGCAAGATCCTGTCTCAAAAAAGAAAGAAAGAGAAAATAGTGATGGGAATGCTACTTTAGACTATGTGATCAGGGAAGAGCTCAGACCCAAATAACAAGAAGACACCAGCTGTGAGTGAAAAACATGGCCCAAGGCCTGAGACAAGAAAGAAGTTAGCGTATCGGAGAAGCAGGGAAAAGGCAGAGAACAGGAACACAGCAGCAAGTGGCTGAAGGTACCCTCACAGAGGCGGGTGGCGCTGCTCCCATGAGGCCTCTATGGCAGGCCTGTGGGATTTACTCAGTTCACTGGGCTGAGGAGTTTAAACCTATGTTGCAAGCAGAGAGCTATTCAGGGGTTTTGAACAGGAGTCACATGATCAAAAAGGTCCTGATAGCACCAGGAGCGATATGATCAAAGCGTGACCTGAAGGTCCTTCCTAATTCACAGCACGATCTCTAGCTCTGTCACCGCACCATTGCAGATGTATTTGGCAGTTGTTTAATACATGTAACACACCCACATACAAACTCAAACCAACACACAGGCATGCGTGTAAATACTTGTCTCCACAAGTGCATGAAAACCGGAATGGATGAGAGCCAAGGCATTAGAATTGTTAAGAAATTTGGAAGCTGCCAACTCCATTCGTTGAGGAATAGCTCTAGGAAGAATTCTGAAGCCACATCAGGACCAGGAGAGAGAGAGGACCTTCCTCAATTAGCCAGATCAAGAGGATACCAGGTGTTTGCTCTTCCGGCCTGATAGGTGCACTGCCACACAGTAAATGCTCATCTGAAGACAAAGGGTTGACCCTAATGATGGTGCCAGGGCTCCACGAACTGATCGAGGAAGTGTCGGGGAACAGAGAGGTCTTGCCAGCTCTCCTGAAGCCAGGCACGTAAGCAGCTACTTGCTTCACCCATACATGAGGCCAAGTTCTAGGCATTACTTCAGCTGAAAGAATAAGAGCTGCTTGATCTCATCTACAAATATTTAATTGGAGATGTTCATAAAGAACAAACATGATGTTTTTCTTTTTAATTTTTTGAGACAGGGTCTTTTACCCAGGCTGGAGTACAGTGGCATGTTCACAGCTCACTACAGCCTCGACCTCCCAAGCTCAAGTCACCCTCCCGCCTCAGCCTCCCAAGTAGTTGGGACTACAGGCATGTGGCACCACACCTGGCTAATTTTTGTATTTTTAGTGGAGACTGGGTTTTGCCATGTTGCCCAGGGTGGTCTCAAACTCCTGGGATCAAGCAATCCTCCCAAAGTGCTGGGATTACAGGTGTGAGCCATCACACCTGGCTGGGTTTTTTTGTTTTAATCAAGGGTTCTGTCTATACACTTTACAGGTGTTACAAGCCAAATATCTTAGTTTTAGTACCTGCTTTGCCACTTACTTCTGAGTGACTCCAAGCTACCAATCTTACCTCTCTGGGCCTCAGTTTATTTATCTGTACCGTGGTTGTCTTAACTGGATCACTATTTTCCAGTGGAACAATTCTAGGGGTGGGGAAGAAGTTGGAAGGCACCCCACAACTCCACTTCAACTGAGGCAGAGACTGGACTGATCACATAATCTCCTAGGAGGAGACATTTCCGCAGCTAAAATTAGAAAAAAAAAGAGTTAGGGAAAGTAGGAGGTCTCAGAAAGCCCACTTGTCTTTGAGAAAAGTGAAATCCAATCATGGTCTGTTCCCACTGCTAAGGCAGTGTGCAGAGTGGGCGTAAGCTTAGATTGTTGTTTGGTTTTCATGCTGACGCCCTCAAACTTCAGAACAAGCAAGAAGAGGTGTGGGCTATGTGCTGAGTCAGCTTCAAAGTCAGGATTGGTGGGAGGCAGAGTGAGGCTCCAGTTAAGAGGCTGGACTAAACAGGCGCCCTAGACTTAAGCTGTGAAACAAGGCGGTCTCCATCTCCTGTGCTGTGAGGCTTCAGGCCACCTGCTTCTACACAGGGAGAGAGTCTAGTTGCTTAGACCTAAATCCTTACCACTCTATTCTGTGGCTGGGGCAAAGAGCATTCCCACCTGGACTTGAAGAGCAGAACCTATTTACAGGTGCAATGCCTTGCGCGTCACGATCGGACGAGCTGGTTTTCTTCGTGAACGGGAGGAAGGTAAGTGATGGGCATTCGTACCGTGGCTTGCCAGGCAGCACGAAACCACGAGCTGGAGGGGAGCTCTTGTGGCCCATTTGGGCTGAGCCCCTGTAGTCAGAGGCAAGAAGCCAGGGACTAGAAAGCCGTCCTAATGTAACCTGTTTTCCACTCAACCAGAGCTCAGCTCCAGGAAATGTGGGGAGGACTGAGTAAAGCCTTGGTGTCGGATGAATCCAGCTTCGCCATTTACTATATAACATTGTGCACGCCACTTCCCCTCCCTGAGTCTTGGAGTCCTCACCTTTGGAATCCACTTGCAGCGCTTGTAAAGATGAAAAGAAAGCTGCCTCTTTACTTGATTAGGAACCCACTTGTAAAGCACTTGGTGCCAGCCCTGATCCACAGACACACTTTATCTGGTGACACATCTTGATCCTCAAAATTAGGAGGACAAGAAATGGGACCTTTTTAATTTTTTTATCAACTTAATTTTTCTGTTGAGTCCTCATCATGCAGAATTGGTTAAAACGTCTTCACAGTCGATCAGGGTCCCGTGCTTTCCCTGAGTGGTAGCTAAGCTCCATTTGGAGCCTGTCTAACAAGGGCAGGGACTCTCCATTGCCAATTATCCAGCATCCTCCATCCAGTCCTCACCATCCACCCATGCAGGCACCTAGTTAACCCAAGTGCCCTCTGCAGGCCCTACCCTTCCTGAGTCTCTGTCTCTCAAATTAACCATTCTGCAGCTCCCAAGGCATACAGCTTTTCTGGGGTCTTGTCACCTCAGCCCCAGGGCTTGGTCACTGTCTACCCCCAACCCCAGAGCTTAGTTCAAGAAAAGACCCCTAAAGGTCTCATCATTGCCCTTCTGACCCACTCTCCTGTATGCAGACTCCATAACCAGCAACCACCGTAT
>PVKV010022741.1:21643-34798 GCA_004027835.1 Alouatta palliata | reverse complement strand
AAAAAAAAAAAAAAAAAAAAAAAGAATTAGATGAAATAATGTATGAGGCCCCTAGCCAGAGACAAAGACTAGTGGTTTGCATTAAAAGATTCTCCCTCCATTGAAACCACAAGCCTTTGCTGTGTGTCTTCACCAACCCATCCAGAAGGCACATAGTGCTAAGCATCCCAAAAGAAGCACAGGTGAAAGTTCCTTGGTATTTGGACATGGGAGCAACTGACCTGGTTGTAGGGAACATGCAGGTTTTTCAAGAGAGAAGAGATAGCCTTTGTTCTGGGCTCTGAAAGACTGATGGGATTAGGCCCTGCAAAGATGAGAGGGGAGGACAGTAGGAAGCAGGGAATGGTGAAGTGTGCACCGAGAGAGGTCCACAGCAAAACGCACATGTTTTGTCTGTACTTGACATATCGTAGTTTAAAAGACAGTGTTTACAATTTAGCTGCAACTTACTAAGGAGTTATATGTCACGCACAACCTCTCTAAGCTTCTTACTCTATTTAGTCACCCTGTGGGTGGAGAGATCAGGGGCACACATTGTCCCTCACAATGGAAGTTCCTCTGGTCTAAGACTTTACTCCTGGGACTACCCCATCATAGAGTTTGTTCATTTTGTTGAAAATATGGTGGCCAAGGTAAAGGGACAATTTCCTTGGATTCTTGGGGGAAATGAGAGTGAGATAGTGGGACCCAGAGGGTACCCTTTGGTACCCTTCAACCTGCCTGCCTAGTCCTGGGACCTGGCTTTCCTTCTTAGGGAAGGCAGAGATCTTTAGCCAAGTTTACAAACCAGAAAGACTTTTTGTTATGTTGGTGTCATGGGTTCTTGGAAAACACATGTGAAATAAACTAAAGCATTTGTTGTAGCATCTTTTAATCCAGTGTATCAGTTAGGATAAGGTAAAGTTGCTGTAACACAGAGTCCAAAAAGAGAATTGCTTAAATAAGATGGAAGTGTAGTTTACTTCCACCGAACAGTCTAGTTGGTGCCATCTGGTGGGGTCAGCTGTGCTGGACAGTCATTCAGACCCAGGTTTCTTCTGTCTTGTGGTTCAAACCCCTTGGGTGCTGGGCTCATCTGTGTTGTTGGGGCTGGATGACTGCAACTGTCCAACTCCTGGGAATTGGAAAGAGAGGCCAAGCATAAGAGTTTTTCTTTAAAGCAAGGGATATAGAAGTTGCCCTTATTACTGCTGCACATTCCTTGGGAGAACACAAGGTCACACTGTCATTCTAGGAGAGGCTGGTATCATTTACCCAAGCACCCTTGGAGGAGGGATGGGGTCTGTTAGCGTGGAGAGAAGGATGATTCATGATTCTGCTCTATCTCACTGCTGGGGGAATGGAGAAGGCCGAGATTTTATGTTGCTCTGGACTAGCACCTGTCAACATAGCTGGGATATAGAAACCAATGGGTAGACTGCAGCAGACAGCCCTGGACTGACATGTGTTCCTGTTCTCGGAGAACTTTGAACTTCTTGCTGCTGCTAAATAGTATCTTTTTTAAATAAAAACGTCCACTGCCTAGCTCTCCCTGCTGCCAAATGTGTGAGGCTTATCACTGCCTGCACCAATTGGCAGTGAAACCTCCATTCCGGCAAATTGCCCATGCCTTGATTTAACCTGGCATAATTTATACATTCATGTTTACAAAGCAGTTATCAGTGGTTTCATCTGTTCCTCACTGTCACCCTAGAATGAAGGCTGGGCAGGTTTTCTCCACATGTTAGAGAAAACAGCCTCAGTGAAGTTAAGAGATCTGTTAATCAGAATAAGCAAGCTTATGCTTTAGTAGCCAGCAGCCTCCAATCTCACACAACAAATGTTTATTTCTCACCCTCAAAAAATCCGCTATGGGCCTGAATGACTCTTAAGGGCAGCTGTCCTATATGTGGCCCTCAACGATCCGGCTTAACGATGGCTTCATTTTCCTGTAGCTATAACTTCTGGACCACACAACTCCCTTGGCCCCCATGGCAGGGCAGGAGGGGGGCTGAACAATCATGTATGTCAATCACACACATTGCTTCTGCTCACATTTCATTGGCCAGATGCAGTCACACAGCTCTCAGACAGGCAAGAGCACTGGGAAGTGTCTAGAAGGGAAGGAGAGCTGGATACTGGTGACCACTCATCACGTCTACCACACGTTTGCACAAGATCCCACGGTAAATCATGGCACCTTCAGGTTTTTAAAGAATTTTATCATCTCCTTTCTCTTTTTATTTTTGTTTTTGAAACAGGGTCTTGCTTTGTTGCTGGGCTGCAGAGGTACGATCATGGCTCACTGCAGCCTCAACCTCCTAGGCTCAAGTGATTTCTCCTGCCTCAGCCTCCCAAGGTGCTGGGGTTACAGGCGTGAGCCACTGCGTCTGGCCTGAGTTTTCTCATTTCTGATGTAACCCTATGCTGACAATAAGAAGCTCCACCTACCTTTCCCTTGGGATAACAGAAAATATTTATACATGTGACTGATAAGATAGCTATTTTGGGGGGAGAAAAAGGCTAATCCATTTTTCTCCCCCAAACTTCCTTGTGGAATGCCGGGCTTTCTTCCAGAGTAAGCGCCTTACCTATATTTCAAGGCCCTAAATATACATATTTAAGATCCCTCCTTTGGATTAGGACTCTAAGGAAAAACCTCTTAACATATATACCTCTCTTGGCTTACAGACAGGAATGTAAACCATTGTTATCCATCTCTACCTCCATATGGTGATGATATTCTTAGTGAGCAGAGACAAGGAATTAGAAAAGGTATGTTTTGATAGGGGAAGAGGAGGAGGAGAGAACAGAGGAGAGGGTGGTGGGGAGGGGTGCAGGGGAGGTGGTTTGGGATGGTTGGAGAGGACTGGATGGTGACCACCCGTATCCTTCACTGAGCTGAAAGCTGAAGAGCTTCATGGTTGGTGTGTTCCTGGCTAGAGAAAAGCAAGTATGTGATTCTGGGAATGCTATTTTTCCTTAGGTGCCAAAATGACTCTAAGTAAGAGGGAGTTGGGCTGCCTCTGAGGCTGGTTCTTGTGTCCTTGACCCAAGGAGCACAGCTACTGCTTTTCCCCTTTCCCTTTTCTGTCCTTCCTTGGAGAGGGAATCGTGAGCCTTAGACCTCGGCCCTGGGCAGCCTTTAATAACTGTAACTATGGAAAGCCCTCCATGATCTGTTTTCATTTTCTTCATTTGTAAAATGGAGATAAAAGTATTAAATATTCCCTTCAGGGTTCTTAGAGAATCAAGCAAGCCAACAAATATGCCAGCTTTGTTAACTTTAAAGGGCTGTGCACACACCAGGAGTTGCCATGCAGCAGCAGCACTATCATTATTTTGTGGCCTTGACCACACACACGAGCACAAGTTTCAAAGACATCGGCGACCCTAAGTACTCAGGCTAGCTACTGAGTAGGCTACTGTTGGCTTAGGACATGTCTCATCGACATATCTGGGTCTAGTTTCTCTTAGTCTCTCTTTCCTAGATTCATTTCCTAGGAGTTCATTGCCCTTCTCCTCCGGCTTTCTAAGCAGTTAGCTGCCTCCTCCTTTTAGTCTAAAATGAATTCACACTTCTGAATATGTGTTAGTTTTTTGTTATTGCATAATGAATTAGCAGGAACTTAATGGCTTCAAGCAACACAGATTTATTGCCTCGCAGTTTCTGTGGCTCCTTTGCTCAGGGTCTCAGAGAGCTGAAGTCAAAGAATTCTTATCTGTAGGCTTGACTCTAGGGGAGTATCTACTTCTAAGCTCCCTTGAGATTGTTGGCAGAATTCAGTGGCTTGAGATTGTAGAACTGAGGCCCCTTCTCTCTTGCAGGCTGTCAACCTGGGGGTCTCTCCTGCTTCCTAGCGGCCGCCTACCACTCCCTGCTTCACCGGCCTCTCCACAACATGCTAGTTTGCTCCGTCAAAGGCAGCAAGAGAAACATCTCTCCCACTTTGAATCTCCATGACTTCAGGAAGGGCTGAGTTCTTCTGTGGGCTCATCTAATTAGATCAGGCCCACCCAGGACAATCTCCCTTGTTAGATATAGTGAACCCCAAGTTTCTCTTCAAAGTATGTCAGCATGTTGAACTCTCCTATTCTTTAATCCTCCATTTTAAAGTTTAACTTCCTTGTAGTTTCAGTGAACAACCTTTTCCACCAGCTCTAATCAGCAGTTCACATCTGTTCCCCCAGTCCCCTGCTCTGTCCTGACTCATTCTGGTCACTTGCCCCAGTCACCTGCTCTGGTCACCTGCTTTGGCCCCCGGCTACCTGCTCTGACCTGTCCATAACCGTCCTTCCCACCAAACTACCCACCCATCCACTCCGGCTCCTACCCCTGCTCCCTTTAAAATAACCAGTCGGAATTAGACTAGACTGTGTGTTCTAACCCTAGACAATAGGGGAACGACACAGCAGTAGGGGCAACCTCCATCAGGCATAAGTACTCCTTCCCCTCCCTTGTCCAGGTGTGCACTCGTCATTGTTCCTTCTGTGAGCTGCACCTTTCTGTAGAAGTAAATTACCTTGCTGAGGAAATTTATATTCGAGTGCTACTTCTTTTGCAGCATGGAAAATTTTACTTATAACTTTCCTTATGATTAACTCAAAATCAGTTGATGAGGGATCTTCATTAATAACATCTGCAAAACTTCCTCTGCCCTACAATGTAACATAATCACAGGAGTGGCACCCCATCACACCCATCATGTTGACAAGTCCCACCCCCTCCCCCCTGCTGATATCTTGTGCTCTTATGTGTGTGCTCAGGGACACAAAATAACACAGTAAACATGATGATGATGATGATGATGATGATGATGCATGGTAACTCCTCATCTTTGCACAGCCCTTTAGAGTGAGTAAAGCTGGGATATTTGTTGGCTTGCTTGAGAGCCATAGGGGGAGCATGTAATACTTTTATCTCCATTTTACGATGTTTCCATTGGCTAGCACCCCATAAGGAGTTAACTCCCCTGCACTTTCAGGTTGTGTCACTGGCCTCTTAAGGGGCAGCTCTTGAAGCCAGATCCTGTGCCACAGGGTGGTGTGGGGGCTTATGCCAGACCCCGCATGGAATCCACATGACTGCATAGAATTGTTTTGCTGAGGTGACAACTGAGGTAGAACAAACAGCTGGTGGGCTGAGGGGCAGGTAAGGCCATGAGATCATGATGTGTTTGGTAGAGTGGTGCAAAGTAATCTCTCAGAGATGCACAGGCTTTGCACACTGAGGAGTGACAGAAAGCTACTGTGATAAGCCAAGTGAGAGGAAAGCACAGCTCCAAGGCAGAAACCATGAGAATAAAGAGGAGGGGAGAGAGTCCAGAGGTGTGAATTTTATTTCAGTTGTTTACTTTACAAATATTTTTTTCTTATTATAAAAGCATTGGATTTCAATTTTAAAAATGGGAACAGTGCAAAAGTGTGTATAATAAAAAGGATATCTTTTTTATGTCCTAGATTTCCAGTTACAGTTCTAAGGGAAACCTTTCAAAAAATTTCTGGCTTCTACATAGATAGCATATAGAAGATAAATAGATGTGTTTGTGTTTGTGTGTGTGTGTGTGTGTGTGTGTGTGTCCTTTTCAGGGATACAAATAGGATCTCACTATGCATTAGGTTTTGCAACTCATCATTTCACATATGGGTATCCTGTAGGTAAATATTTAAGTTATATATAGTCTTTGGCTCTTATAAACAATGCTGTGACAAAATCCTTATATTTACATTTTCTGTGTGCAAGTGCAAGTATCTGTGCAGAATAAATTCCAAGATGTGAAATTGTTGGATCACAGAGTGGATAGTGTAGAGTCCTGATAAGTAAGCAAGAACAAGGAAGGGGCCCCAGGTAGTGCCCCAGGTAGGGGAGAAAAATGAGCAATAGTTCTGAGACATGGCCAGTCACAAATGATTTGAGGGCACAATGACCTCCTTCTGCACACCCCCTCCAGCATGACCCTATAAAACTTCCCTCCAGCCCCCAGCCTCTTTGCAGACAGCCCCTTCTCTGCTGCAGTGCCCATTGCACCCTTGCAACATATTTTCATATGTTCTCTAATAAATCTGACTTTCTTTACCTAGGACTGTCTTGGTAAATTTTGCCACCCATGACACCATCCCCAGCTAGATGGACCCAGGACAGATAGCATTAAAATTTCTATAGATATTTCCAAATTGTCTTTCAACAAGTCTGTCCTAATTTTCACCTCCCGCCCCCCCCACAGCCCCAACAGTGTTTGGCTGTGTTCTTTTGCCTACAGCCTCACCCGCACTGGTTATTATCAAACATCTTTGTCTCTACCAAACTCTTGGGAAAAATGAAATTAAAATGTTTTCCTTTTTATTTCCTTGAAATCAACAAGGTTGAGCCTGTTAGACATCTAAGGAGTTTTTAAATCATCAGTGGTCGTGGTCTGGAGCATCCCAGCTAGACAGGAGACCCTACTTCAGCGAACCCAGAGTCAATCCTAGCAGGATGAGATGGCGCACAGAGACAGTCCAGCACAGAAACCACACTGGGGCTGGAGGGTTCGCCTGAAGCAGGGAGAGGCTGGCAGGTGTTTTGAATCTGATGGAACAATAGACAGGGCCTGGCTGTTTACGGGAACATTTTGCTTTGAGCTTTGGCACATCGAAAAGAATCTTAAAATTAGTTTGTTGTAGAGAATGGTCAGAATCAGGGGCTTACTGATCCTTGGGCACAAAACATGCCCTCAGCAAATTAAAAACCCTGTGAGTGATGTGAGCAAAACTCCAAATACTCCTGCATATCACCCAGTCCTGACCATGCTTCCCTCTAGGCAAATGTCTTTGAGGGAAAAAGAGTGTCTTTTTAACTCAGAGGAAAGACACATGAATATCAAAGTCAACTCAAATAGAGGTGCGTGCGTGTGCGTGCATGCGCGTGTGTGTGTCTGGGCGGTGGTGGGCCTGGCATTGCTAAGTGTGGTGGCGGTGGGTGTTGGGGGGTGATGCTTGTTATATGGATGCTTAGGATCCTTAAAGCTAGAGAGAGCTGAGCTATCATCCATCTATCCCCCATATTGTGCCATGTCAATGCACAATGAGAATATCAAAGCTAGCCAATCATTTCTCCTTTGCCCTCAACCCTGTTGCCATATCTTCACTCTCCAACACTCCTCTTCCTTTATGCTTCCAACTGTATTGACATAATCAATGACATTTCCAGAGTGAGAGTTCCCTGCAGGGTACATAACAGGAAAGGACTTTAGGTTACTTCTTGGAGTGAGCTGGAGTCTCTATCTGCAGTGGTGATCAGGACCCTTCTCTAACCTGAAGCAGGGTGCCAAAGAACATTCCCACTGAGGAAGAATCACCTAGTCTGTCAACGCAGTTTGCCACGGGCCTCTTCTCTTATACCTAGCAATGAGTCACTCTTATTTTACATAAGTTGCCCAAGGGTACAGCCGAATCTTTTGCCTTAGGGGACTGGTGTGATATGCTGGAATTTCTCTTTCTAAAGTTCCTTGTGTATATTCTTCCTCTCCCTCTCTCCTCCCCCTTCTCCTCTGTGTGCTAAGGAAGTATTAGGGGAGGAGAATAATTCCATGATGTTCATACAGTTGGCTTCAAAGGAACCTCCCTATGTCCTCAGTCATTCTATCCTACTCGTGGTCTGTGTGGCTCTTCTCAGAGATCTGTCACCCATCACTAAAGCTTTCTGGACTTGGTGGAACAATCAGGTGTGTCGAATCCCTCAGTTCTTCTGGCTTCCAGAGTGGAGTATTTAGGGAGAATCACACAGCCACAGACTGAAATGTGCTTCTCTTTCCCTCAGGTCAGGATGCCCTGAGGTAATAATCCAGCAGTGCTCAGGACTCACCAAGGCAGAGAGTGACATTGTAACCCTGACTGGAGATACCCCGCTGGCTATCATGACTTTGCCAGCTGATGTGGCTAATTCTGAATTGTTGTTGGTCTGGGGTGTCAGCAGTGTCACGGGAGGAGTCCTATGGCATGGTAGACCCAAGATTTGGTTGGCCTTGGGCTTTTGGTGTTGACCAACCATGACTCTGTTCTTGAGGCCAGGTGATGCCATGGACATGAGGCGGGGTGACCTAGAGAAATTCTGACATGCATTGTCACATTACACAGCAATTATGATCCATGCTTTTCCCTTGACTCTTAGAAGACTCACTGGGTGGTAAGATTAGACAGTTCAGACATCCTCCCAGAGTCTCCTACTAGTTCCCCTGGGCTTTTTCCTGTGCCTTTCTTTCTCCTTGTGTAGAAGGAAAGATAATGGTGATATCTACTGTGACCTGACGTGTCCCTAAGGTCATTTTAGTTGGGAGAGGTACTCGTGGAAGTAACAAGATGAAGGAGTGGTGATGATGATTCCTAGAAACTGTCCACCAGCAGCCTGTGCAGTTCTCTCTTAATTCTAATCTTCAAAGGTGTTGTGTCTTCTAATTCTGTCTGGGTAGCCAGACGGTCCAGGCCCAAGGGAACATCCAAACGAGGCATTTGTTTTGTACTTTGGGTCTCCTAGAAGGGACATCTTGCCTCCCCTGGTCACATGGAGTTACACATGTGACTAGGGAGTGGCAGAAGTTGGCATGTTTCTAACAAGGCAAGGCTCACACAGGATGCTGCCTGGCATTACAGCTCCTCCTCATAATTGTCAGGAGACCAGGATCCTCACGGCAACACTGAATTCTAGTAATGAAATGTCTGCTCTTCCCAACACAGGCCGAATGGTACTCATTAAGTCAGAGGGTTGATAATTCAGTCGCCACGGGGCCAGATGTAAGCAGAAGATGCTGCTTCCCCCAGGGGAAGAGCTTGCCTTGTCCTTTCCCCTGTTTCTGTCTCTTGCCCCACCCCCTTGAGCTGCAGCTGCTGTAGGGGCTCTCCAGATGAGACGTGTAACCCAGGTCTCAGGAATTAGAGCTTGTGCAGGAAGAACCACATCTAGAAACCTCCAACCTCTCCTCCTGGAGTAGATTGAGACAGACAAGTATTGGTCCAAGATTCAGTGAAGCCCCACTTCTTGACAGCTTGAAGAATAAGAACTGAACTCTGGGAGAAGTCACCTCTGCCATGGAGATACTGATGAAGGTTGTTGACACTCTTTCCAGAAAATTACATAATCACAAAAAATGTGACATACAATTTCAATCAGTTCACTAGCCACAGAAATTCCCCGGCCACAGAAAGTCCCCCCGGGGATTAAGGAGCAAATCAAACAAGACCTCCGCTAGATTATGTCACACATGTCTAGTTCCTTAGGTGCACTTCTCCTTAGTTTGAGGAAACAATGATATCAAAGCTAATTGTGATATCCGTGGAGATGCATTTATGCTTTCTTTGAGGTGAGTGGCAACTATAGCCCACATCTGTGCATGTCTAAATGTCGTCCCTCCTTCAGGTCTCATGATAAAGCTTCTGAAATTCTTCCCTGATCTTCCTTCCTCCTCTGAGTATTCAAAGAACTCTGTACTCCTAGTGATGATGTCTATTTGCTTCTTATATTACATAGTTACACGTCTTATGTCCTCTCTAAAAGAGATCCATTCCCTGGAGGTGGACACCAGCCAAAATTTGTTTCATAGTTGGCTTCCCTCAGCACCTATTATAGCAACTTTTGTATGTAGTAAGTTCTCAGTAAATGTTCTCTAAATGAACAGATGGAGAATAAATGAATGTCCTCACTTGGGTGTTGCCCATGTATAACCAGTCTGCCCACAATGGGATGAAGTTGGACACTGGACAAGCACTGAACACTTGGCCTTCCTTGCAGGCTTCCAGCACGGTTGCATCCACTATGCATACCCACCCAGGGACAAGGATAAGGTTACCCCTGTGAAGAGGTGCTCCTCCCTCCCTCTCTCCCTTGCAATATGCTCAGGGGCCTTTGACATTTAACTTCAGTGCAATTTGTTTGTTTTCACCGGAGTTGAAAATACCAACAAATGTCACCCGCCTTCACTCCTCTCTCCCGACATGTGACTCTGATGGGCCAGAAGCTAGCAATACCAATGAGAATCTTAAGTCTCCAAGAATTAGCAGGGAGATGCAGAGCTCTGGGTAGGTAAGATGTGGATATGCAGATGGTTCAAGCATGCGAAAGGGGAGCACTGAGGTAGACAAGATGAGGCAAGGATGCAAAGTCAGGGGTGGGGTAAGGAGGCCGGAGAGAACAGATCTCTCAGCACCATCGAAAGGAAAGATGACTTGGTAGTCCTGTATCTCTCTCTGTTCAAAGGACTTTTCTACATTGTCCTGGAGTTTTTCTAGTTCCCTGCGTCTGCATCAGCTCCTTCTGCCTACCATATCCATTTCTCAGGGATGGGACTGGGATGCCACCTTATATTTTTTGGAAATTATATCAGAAATAGATTTCATTGTGAGTGATAACAAATAAAACCAAAACAATGCAAAGTAGCCCAAATGAGATAGAATGCTACTTCTCTATCACGTAACAAATACAGAAATACAGAGATAAGGTCTCTACTTGGGTGAATAGCACTGTACCAACGTCAGTTGTGCTGTGGCTATGTAATATGTTACCAATGGGGAAAACGGGGTGAAGAGTATATAGAAACTCTTGATACTATTTTTACAACTTCTTATGAGTCCTAAACTATTTAAAAATAGAATATTGTAATGAAAAAAGAAACAAACTGCAGGAAGTCCAGGGCTCTATGGTGGCGCCATGATCACCAAGTATCCAGGTTCCTTCCATCTTACTGTGTTGCATTCTCAACACCTGGCCACCACCTCATGGTCCAAGATGACTGCTCAAGCTCTCCCCACCCCATCTACATTCCAATCAGTAGAAAGCAGGAAGGAGAAAAGACGGGCATGACCTTTCTTTAAGGATACTTGTGGGTCATCATAGGCGTACACACACGCAACTCTTTGGCTGGAACTAAGTCACGCGGCCACACCTAAGTACAGGGAGGCTGGGAAATACAGTCTTTATTTGGGCATGGCCTTTTGGCCAAATAACACTTGAGACTTCTTTTCTCTTTTTAAAATTGTATCTTTTGTTGCCAATTTACAATTTGTATATATTTATGGGATACAAAGGAATGTTTTGATTTATAAATGCATTGCGGAATAATTATGCCAAGTTAGTTAACATACCCATCACCTCAAATACTTAACACTTTTGTGGTGAGAACATTTTAAGTGTTCTGTCTTAGCAATTTTGAAATGTACAATATTATCAACTATATTTACCATGTGCAATTGGGGATTCTTACTAGGGAAGAATAGGAAAGTGGATATTAGGGAACAACCAAGAGGCTGTCATAGTCACCCCATAGAGGAGAGTGCCATGCTATGTATCCATGAAGAGTTGATTGCTTTGGTTACACTTCTGAGTCACCAGCCTGACTCCCCCACTACCCCTCCCCACTCAAGAAGGAAACTGCCTTGCTTCCTTCCTTTGCACAATAGGCCCAGTACCCCTTTCCCAGGCCACAGACCTCCATTCAATCTCCAGTTCTGCAAGGGAATTGAAGCCAGAAATATTCAGCTTCTTTGGTTTTCCCTCATGTCAAAGGACAGGAAACATGTATATGGTGTAAATTAAGAGAAACAATTAGACTCTCGCCAGCCTTGCAGTCTCTCTAGACACCACCCCCACAAGTCAGGAGATCGTGCCTAAAAATTCATTAGCAGTTCTGTCCTTTGGTTAAGGCAGTGTAGAATTCTCATTTAACATAATCAGCCATTAATATTTTAACCGTCTATGTATTTGACCTTTTTGAGTATTGCAGCAAGCTAAGAATCTAAAAGATTAGGGCTAGAGGAGGATGCAAAGATTTCATTTCTTAAATTTTTATCTTTTATTGTAAATTTACAATTTGTGTATATTTACAGGATAACATTATTACTTTGGCAGAGGTGAGTCTCTCTTGGCCTCAGGCTCGCCCTGATCTCCTGATTCTCAAAATATTTATTTTTTCACTCTACTTGAGGCTGCCGAAGGTGGGGTCTGGAGGTGAACACTCGCTTGCTGGGTGCACTAAGCCCAGGAGGTTGCAGGAGAAGCAAAAAACTCACTGCCTCAGCTAAGCTCTTGACTCTGTGTCTCCTCTTCATGGCGGGAAGGTGTGAGCTGTTTCCCCAACTCAGTAAGCCCACAGATCCCAAGGCCAAGTGATGGATGTGAAGGACACTGCTCAGGAGGACCCACACTCCTGGTCTCTCAATGGCTATTGCTCTGACACTAGGAGCCCTTGTGACTTTTGACACATCAAGGCTGGGCCTCCCTCCCTGAAACCCAGGACATGTTCCCCATTCTTTCTTGGTTAGTGATCAGTTAATATCAGTGTTTGATGCTAAAGTGATTACTGTTTGGCTAGAGCCTTGTATTCATTTTGTTGGTTGGTTTTAATGGAGGAGAACAGAGGTGAGTCCGAGGGCCCCTAGACCTTGGCAATGTCTACAGGGCTCTCTGAGAGCCCAGATGGATGAGGGGCCACCAACTAGATAGGCCACCTGGAGTTAATCATCTAAACACCTGTCTGGGCCTCACCTTATCTGTAAAATAGAAATAATTCCCACAGCTACTTCATAGGGTGGGTGGGAAGATGAAATGTGTTAAAGCAGAAAACGCTTCGCATAGAGTCAGCACTCAGGTGTTCACCATTTGATGATATGATAATGATGATGTCATCTACATTTGAAGTAATGAAGAGTGAGAATTATTTGAGCGAAAGTCAAGTCTTTCACTTTCTGAGATGTTCACAGAAAATAAAGGTTTGGGAACAAACTTGTTAAAGGTTCTAAACTCCGGTCCCCAGTTAGTTCAGGTGGAAGAAGACATCACGAGATGGTGAAAACTCTGCCTATGGTGATGTTAAAGGTGGCCAAATTTGGGGAAAGAGGAGAGTCTGAAAGTGAGGCAGAATTCTGAGTCTGAAGTTAACGTCATAACATTACCCCAGCGTTAAAGGAAATGTCCTCATTTGCGTAGGAAAACTGAGGCATACAGTGGGGACATGCTTTGCTTGAGGTTAATGAGAAGGTTGGTAGGGTCTTTTGCCTTGAAGAGAGAAAGTAGAAATATAGTGTTCTTGGAAAACTAATAGGATAATGAGGAAATTTGTGGCCTAGTTAAAGGACAGTCTGAGGGGAGACGCAGCCCCATCCTCAGGGAGCCCCAGTCTGAGGGGGGACACAGCCAGTCCTCAGGGAGCC
>PVKV010022741.1:0-21543 GCA_004027835.1 Alouatta palliata | reverse complement strand
CACTTCTCTGGAAGTTCTAGTTTGAAGGAGAAACAGGGCAGATTTTGCTTTTATCATTTGTCCTCTACCTGCACATGTCTCTCTCCCACTGGAAGAAGATAATTGTCTATCTTCCTCTGTGCAGACTCCGTCTTGCCTTTAATAGATTGCAGTCTCCCAGAGGACAGAAAGGAACTGTTTACTCAGACTCTGTATGGAGCTTAGCACAGCAGATGTTCAATACATCAATCACTGCTAATGAGGTAGCACAATAAATACACTTAGCCCCAGTGGCAGAGGCTCATGAACACAGCACACAGCAGCGTGCCCGGCAGGGCCATTGGCAGTAAGGAAGCTGCTGGGGACGGAGTTACTAAAAAGCCTGTAATGATCAAGGAGGAGGAATGCAGGGGCAGTGGGGGAGGGGGAGATCCTCCCTTCTCTGTAGTCCCCATAACGGGTACCCAGAAAGTGTCCCTGAGCAGGGCTGTATTATGGCCTTCATGGGCCCTAGCCACTTTTGCCTTGGAATGCTTCTTCCTTCATTAAAAATTAAAAAGTCTCTCCACTGCTGGTTGCCTTTCTCCTAGGCAAGGAGGCCCTCTACACCCAAACTACACCCCAGCCTGATCATGGATTCAGGAGCAGCCAGGCTGGAGGAGGATCTGATTATTGCTCCCTATTCACGGCCCTGTTCCTATCCATCTAACCCACAACAGCAGAATTTCCTAAACTAGTGGTGAGGCCCCCAGGAGGTGCTGAGTTCTATGAATGTTTTACACTTCAGCTTTTTATTTTGGTGGCAATCTACAATTCATTCTTTACCAAAGCTTCTCCTTGAGAACGGCCAGTCACAACTTAAAGACGGTGCACTTAATAAGAACTGCGATGGGAAACTGTTTTGAGATTCTACTGTGTGCCCAGCCCTGTTTAAGTGTATTACAGGATTGACTCAATCCTCACAGCTTCATGAGATTATTCAGTTTTACAGGTGAGGAAACTGAGATATTGAGAGGTCAAGCAACTTGCCCACACAGGGCCAGGAAGAGGCAAGCCAGGATTGAAGCTGAGGGGACTCCTTAGTCCTACAAAGTGGCTGGACCCCAGAGGCCATGTGCCTACCACTAGCCACCTTGCCAGTAGGTCAAGCTTCTTAAGCCAGCACTTCTCAAGCCAGGGCCTCTTAAAGATGCTTCTTTTAAAAAGCTTCTATAATTGTCCACCTTTGGTAGATCCACCTCTCCCCAATCACAACACCTGGAATCTTTGTTCTTCCTTCTAGAATGTCCTCATTAAGACAACTGGCCCAAGCTGCTGAAATCTACCACCTATCATTCAAGGCCACAATCAGCACCACCTCCTCCAAGAAGTGTTCCCTTGCCCTCGTTGGTGGGGGAGTCTTCCATAGAATTCCCATAGCACTTTATCACTTTTTTTTCTCTGCCTTGAGAATGGTGTCATCTGGGAGGGGTCAGGCATACCTGGACTGGGATTCCAGCTCTACCTTTTGTCGTAAGTTACTGAACAAGGTGTATAAGTTTCCTAAGCCTCAATTTCTCCACTTATAAAATGGGCAGATGGTATTGCATTATTGAATGGTTTAAATGAAATAATGTGTAAAATGCCAACTTCCCTCCTCCCTTGGATTGCACTTATCCAGGTATGTGTTTGTAAGCTCCTCCTGAGAAGAGGGGAGATGTCCTATCCAGCTCTTTCCACCACCCCCATGTCTGCATGCCCACATGGGGCTGGCGCCTGACAGAAGCCTGACTGAATGGTTGAATCATCGCTGCTGAGTAAAGCAGGTCCCCATGTCTACAGGGGTGAGGTGGAGGGGGTGCAGGAGGGAGGGCTTGACTACGTTGTTCCAGCTCTTGACAGCAAACCAGGTCTCCAGCAAGGAGACTGGAAGTAATTTAAAAAAAAAATGATGAAGAAGTCAGAGGCAGGAAGAAATGGAGAAGCAGGAAATTGCAAAGCAGGAAAAAAGAAGCCCCACTGGGACTTGAGGGCTGAAGGGAGACCACCTCTCATTCCCCACATTGGACGAAACTGGGCGGAGTGGACTAAGCGGCTAGGGTTTTCTGAGTCCTCATTGCTCCTTGCCCACATTTAATCAGAGCAGGGGTGGAAATAAACTTGAATTGATGACTCCTGTCAGCCTAATTGCCCAGATGGAAATCTGAGGCACAAAGAGAAGTGGCTTGATGAGGTCCAAGGTCAGGTCAGTGCGGGGACCCAGCTTGTAGAACTCCTGTGCATGCTCCTCCTGCGGTATCCAGCTGTTAGTGAGAGTCGGGATGCTCCCATTCCCACCCGAGGAAAGACAATATTAGGAATGCAGAGAGCAAATCCCAGGGTAATGGAGCCTGGTGTTTGCAATAAAAATTTTAATATGCTGTCCTGGTGGCAACAGCACCTTTTATCTGATCAGCCTGTCAGCGCTTTAGAAGGCTGGGTTCTGCAAACGGCAAAACCAAATTAAATTCATATTTACTGCTCTTGAGTCCGTGGGTTTGTTGTTTCCAGTGGATTCATCTCTCTCGTCTGTCTCTGTCTCTTTCTCCTTCTCCCCTTTCTTTCCCTTCTTCATTTTCCCATACTTCCAAGTGCCTCAATTATCCAGTAACTCATTGAGGAAGCTGAAAAGAGAAGACTACCCATCTGTGCTATTTAGTTTTCATTTCTTTGTTCCTCCAAAGAAATTCTCCATCTTTAACTGCCCTGCTCTGTGCCCGGGTAGGCTGACATATACGGGCAACTCCATGCAAATTTCCTTACCCCTGGGCCTCTAGTTGAGTTTGGCCACTGGGAGGCATCAGCAGGCAGTGAGAGGGTGGTGAAAGAGAGGCTAATTCCCTTGGCCAGCTCCCCTTCAGCTCTAGGTTATCAGGGGGTTGTACCTGTCTACTTAGGGCCACATCCTTCTGTTGCTCAACTCTTCTCCCATGGCTGTGCCCTGGCTGGGTTCTAGAAACTGCCCTCTACTCTGTCCCTTTAGGCTAGAGGTGGATGGCTGAATGGTTCCCCTCTGTTGCCACCCCCTGGGTGCTATGCCACCTCTTCTTGGTTCCCCCACCCTGCCCACACCTCTCTAAATGGTCCCTTCATCAACCATCCTTCAGCTACTGCTTGGATTCTCTCATCTGTTTCCTCTCAGGCCCTGACTGATAAAGTGTCTCTATCCCTTCTCCCCAGAACTGTGGGGACACAGCAGAGCAATAAAGCCACAGGCAGGGGGATTCTGCTTCATTTGCCTTTTGCGAAGTGGGAGGAAGGATCAGGGGCCCGGGTTCTACCTGGTCTTGGGGGAAGCATGTATAGTATGGGGATAGAGATGGCATATTGGCCTAACCGCTCTTTGCCCTCAGAGGCCCTGGAAGTCCTGATCCGTATCTCATCCTGATTTTTTCGTGGCTGCTTGGTAAATACTTCAGAGCTGGCTAATGCATATGAGATAGGGAACCTATTGTGGGAATCCCCCAAATGGACCTTTTCCCTATTGTGGCAGTTTTCTGTGACTTACGTCTACTGAAATAATTTGTGGGGGCTCAAGAACAGTAAAGGTAGTCCCAGCTGAAAAGTACTCTTGTTTTTGTCCATCTTGGTTTCCTATAAGGCCAGGTTGGTCAACAGGTGAGGATTCTGTCCCAAGGCCAAGGGAAGAGCAGACCTTGCTGGTACAACGTGGGATGTCTCTGTCTATAACCCGTTCTCCACTGCAGCAGCCCTGCCTGGCCACCCACAAACAGGCAAATGAGACACAAACGCCCTTCAGGAAGGAAATTTGATTTTCTAAATTATTTTTGTTTTAATAATAAGAGGGGTTATTAGGAGCCTAAGATTAAATATGCTATGCGAAATATTACAGCACACACAGAATAACAGGGCAGGGTGATAAACGCAGGCCTGTGTAATGAGACTCTCCTCAGAGCAGCCTGAGGACATGATGCTCCAGAGACACAGCCTGGCCAGCCCCTGCTGAGGCCCAGCTCTGCACAACCAGGAGGGGTGCTCAGGGAGACCAGGCCCTCAGCAGGGCCCCATGCTGTGAGGAAACAGGAGGACATTGCTCATGTCAGCCTCAGACCCAGGAGGCAGGACTTTGGGCTGATTCTTCGTATACAGAAAGAAGATACAGCCCTGTCTGATGGAGCCCCAGTCTGAGGGAGACGCAGCCCCGTCCTCAGGGAGCCCCAGTCCGAGGGAGATGCAGCCCTGTCCACATGGAGCCCCAGTCTGAGGGAGACGCAGCCCCGTCCTCAGGGAGCCCCAGGCTGAGGGGAGACATCCCTGACCTCAGGGAGCCCCAGGCTGAGGGGAGAGACAGCCCTGATTCAGGGAGCCCCAGTCTGAGGGGGAATGTGTCCCCATCCTCAGAGAGCCCCAGTCTGAGGGGGGACATGGCCCTGTCCTCAGGGAGTCCTAGTCTGAGCAAAATACAACCCCTGCTTGCAGTAACTTTCAAGTCTTCTATCAGCCCATAATTGTGGAGTCTAGCCACAGTGACCTTTAATGCTACCTAGCTTCCTCATCTTTGCCTACCCTCTATCCTGTGTAGCTTGAAAAAGAAAAGCCTATTTTAATTTTCGCCTGGGCCAGCCATGACGAAGAGAGTAAATCATAGAGTGAACATTCCCCAGCCAAATGGAAATGAGATTTGTATTATCTGCCGCTTTGAATTATTCACCCCACTGCCCCCTTCATTAGCCCAGTCCTGGAGAGGACCCTGCACTGAGGTTGCTCCCTGGATGGGTACTGGGGAAAGGCCGAGTTCCTTGGAGGGCAGAGGGTGCTAGTGTGTTAGTGAACTGGGGTGCTCTATGCTTCAGAGCAGGAGGGATGTAAGGGGTTGCAATATCAAGGTCTGGGGTCTGACCCTTGAATCTGCTGGGGAAGACCCTGGATAAGGGAGAAGGATGCGTGCGGCAAGGCCCTGGTGACTGGACATGCATCCCTGGGCATTCTCCACCTTCACCCTCTGAGTGAGAAGGGAGTGGATCCATCCAGGTCTCTAGAGTTGGAGCCTTGCTTGAGAATTAAAGATGCTTGAAACGGGCAGTGTTGGGGGTCAGGGGCAGTTTAGAGAAAGAATCTGCCAGAGGAGGGGCTGCCCAAGGTCTAAACTGATGCTGCCAGCTGTCTGTGTCCCCAAAGCAGGGACCGATCACAGGCAACCATGGAGATGAATGCATTGGAAGTTGACAACACAGCAGGAGAATAGCATTTGTTTCCATCAAAGCTGAACAAACAGGCTGTGCTCCCTCTCCCTTCCTTGGGCGGACCCACTGGTATCCCAGCCCCCGTTTGTGAAACCCAGCCCTCCTTTACCCACACATCCCTCCATCAAGAGACATACCCATTCACTCACCTCCATTCATGTGAGGCCCCCTCACACGCCCTCAGGAGCGCTGTCACACACGCCCACTGTCACACTGATCTTCCTCTCACACACACACACACACACACACACACACACACACTGCTCTCCATTCACATTCCAGCCTCCGCGTTCACACCCCTCACCCCATCCGTGCATGGGCCTCCCTCCATTCATGCACAGACACTCATTCACACGTTGGCTCACACGTGTCTCAAGACAACAGATGGCAAGTGCCGTGCAGCCCAGGTCGTGAATGCCCTGGGTAGAAGACGTTTCCCATTAAACTATTGCTACCGATCATTTATATGTGAACTGAGGTCTCCTTCCTCTGAAAAGTTGCTGGTATTTGTTAGTCATTGACAAGAATGTGCATGGTTTTTAGGTCAGTTTTTATTTCCCTGCATCTCACGTTCCTACAGTGGCCCAGGCTCAGTTAGTTGGTCCCTTATATAATGACAGTTATAATTAAGAAGTTTGCTCTGAGCTGGATTCCCCAGAAATGGAATGATGATTTGAAATAGGATTTGAGTGTAAGTAGTTTATTTGGGTAATGATTGCAGGAAATGAGGGAGAGAAGTGGGGAAATGAGATGGGGAAAGGAAGGAGGCCCATATACAGTGCATTAAAGAGCAGGTGACTGAGAAGGACAACTGAGGCTCAGCCCTTCGAGGGGCCTCTAGAAGACTGTGTAGAATGTGCCTCAGAGTTGTCCCACCCAGGAGGTGAGGCAGTTGAAGTATTTATCCTCTATGTCCCGCACTAGCATTGGTTGGGGACTATTTTCTGGGGGCAATATTTCCTTAGACACTCAGCCTGCCCCAGAGGGGCAAGCATACACTTGCAGTGAGTCAGAGGGTACAGGGTGTCAGAGGAGCCAAGGGCTACTGTGTCTGTTCATGCTGGATCATCCATCCATCCATCCATCTATCCATCCATCCATCTATCCATCCATCCATCTATCCATCCATCCATCCATCCAACTATCCATCCATCCATCCATCCATTCATCCATCCATCCATCCATCCATCCATCCATCCATCCATCTATCCAGCCATCTATCCATCCATCCATCCATCCATCCATCCATCCATCCAACCATCTATCCATCCATCCATCCACTCATTCACTCATTCTCTCCTCAGACGTATCCCGGGTGTCTACTCAGTGCCAGGTACTGGGTTTGCTACCACCAACTCAGAGTTGAGCAATATACAGTCCCTGCCAAGAAGGAGTTCCCAGGTGCACAAGGGTAGAAGCCAGGCAAACACATAATTATGTTGCAACACAATAAAAGCTATCACGGACGTGCTAAGACAGAGGCATAATGCTGTCATTGAGAACAGAGGGGAAGCGGTTCTGAGCTTAATAACTTACTTATAACAATTGCTTATCTTGCACAATAGAAGTTTAAACAGAGCCTAATGGGCTCATTTTGTCCTTTTGATGTTTTAGACATTATTTTGCCTTTTTAAAAATTTTCCTGTTGTCTGTATTACCAAAGACTGCTCTTCTTACTGGAGATTCAGAGTGTGGCTCCTGTCCCCAAGGCTTTGTTTGGGGAAAGAACAGGGAATATTCTTGCCTATCTTGTGTGGGTGTCTTTCTGCAGCCACTAAGCTAGAACCTTCTGAGAACAGGAGGCTCACTTGGGGATTCTCTCTCTCTTTTTTTCTACCTTCAAATTAGAAGCTGTGACTCCAAAGTCAAACTAGGAGGTCTCTGAAGTCAAAGACTGTGCCTCCCCTGTCAGACTGGGATCTCTCTGGGGCACGGGCCCTCTCCTACCCAGCACATACTCGTTGAGCCTGCTCCTGCTGCCTCTTCTGAAGATTCTAGAAGGATCTCTATACAGGGTGGCTTTGGAAAGGAGGTTTTAGAAATCAACTCACTGATGCTACCTCTTAGAAGAAACCTCAGAATGCCACTTCCTGAGAGTCCGTGGGCACCCTGCAGGGAGGTGGATGTGCTGGAGACAGCAGGGCAGGGATAGGAGCTTCACACTGGAGCTGACACAGGGTGCTGGCAGTGGTCGCCCCCAGCAAGTCCCAAATCAGAGATGCGGCCCATCAGGCCATGTCGGGGCTTGTACTCCCCCAGCCAAGCGGAAGTCAAGTTTCCTTTCCACACACCTTTCTCCAGAGCTGGTTTCTCCAGGGCTCACCTTGAGTGGTATGATTTATGGGGAGCAGTGGGGCTCTGGGGCAGGGGGAAGTCTGGAAAGAAGGTGCAGGTGGCTGCCTCTCCCTGGCAGATTCCAACCCCTCCCACTCTTATTAATTCACACTTTCCAGGCCTGGAGCACCCTGGAGGGGCCATTTCTTTTTACCTGAAGCGGAGACAGGCATCTTACTTGATTTACAGGCTCCAGGGGCGGGTGGCTCCTCGGCTGGTTGCTAAGGTATCTTTTAAATGGAAATCAGGGTGGAGAGATATCACATTTATCATGCCAGCCATCTGCTAACTGTTGCCTCTTCTTTCTGGAATAGCTCGAGGTGGTTCTAACTGGGAGGTAGAGCCCAGGGATGGGAATGAGCGGAGGAAGGCCCTGGCTGGAAGGAAAGCCTGTGGTCAAGACAAGGAAAAGAAACTTTCCTTTTCTGCCACCGTGTTCATTATTTTTCCACTCTCTGTCCTCATTTTTGTTTTTTCCTTTTGTTTTAACTATAAAATCATATCTGGAGGCTT
Source organism: Alouatta palliata (assembly GCA_004027835.1). Taxonomy (NCBI): domain Eukaryota; kingdom Metazoa; phylum Chordata; class Mammalia; order Primates; family Atelidae; genus Alouatta; species Alouatta palliata. The sequence goes on along the minus strand of PVKV010022741.1, from coordinate 13,495 downwards.
TTATTACAAACCAACAGCCTAGTTCCACAATTTTATTATTGCCAGTATGTATCTCTGAACGCGTGTATGTGTGTATGAGAGACTCACCATCACCAGGGCCTGACAGGTGGGTCTTTCTGGGCCATTTAGGCCTCTCTACTTCCGAGAATGCCTGTGTTCCTTCCAGGCCGGCCCCCAAGCAGGAAACACCAGTGCCTGCATGTAGTTAAACAGCTGGTTACTAAGAAACCTGTAGTAGAGACAGCCAGTCTCTCTGCACACCAGGCACATGGAAGCCTCCAGAGGGGCCTCCTTTACTCTGAGCATGGCCTGGAGCCAGACGATCTCCATTTAAATTGTGGTTCTTTTCAGGGTAGCTAGAGGAATTTAGACAGGCTCAACCCTCTTTAAACCTCACTTCCTAGTAGCTAAAATGGGGATGACAATATCCACCGCCACAAGATAGGGTGGAGTGCTCACTGCAGGAGGTGGCTCAGATAACAGAAACCTAACAGTGCCCAGAAGGGACACCTCTTTCTGCCTGCACAGGGTACCTTATACAGTTATGGTGGCACTCACCTTGTAGGGTTTTGAAGACTGCATGAAGAAACCCATTCAAGGAAGGGAGGAGATACCTTTTCTATCCTGGGTAAATGCCCAAGACTGGACTGCTTCTGTGGAGCACTGTAGGTTTGGTTTGGGAAGTGTTTTTCTTCTTCTCCTTGCTCCCCTGTGTCTGCTTCTCTTTGCCACTCAGCTTCCCCCGAGCACAGGCTCATAGACATTCTGAGCAGACAAGCTCTCGCTCCTTTGCAGATGGGTTCCTCCTATGAAGGCTGATTCTGACATTTGATACCAGCATGCATTTCAGCCTCAACTCTGATCCCCACACACCCCTCTTGGCTTTGCCCACAGATAATCCCGCTGCCCCTCCCGCGCTTTCATTTATCTCTTTGCTCCTGCTCCAGGCCCTTTTCCCTAACTGCCATCTCTCCTTGTTCCCCTTCATACTTACACGACCCTGAGATACTTAGAAGGAACTAGGCCTTGCATTTCTCTTTCCAGCATTTGTCCAAATTCTTGCCCAAAAGAGAGAGCGCTTACCCCCTAGATATGCAATAATTAGCTATATTCATCTTGTCCCCTTGTCTCCCTCCCAACTTGGGATTTAAGCTGCCATTTGTTTGGCTGTTAGAGCAATGTATTAAGTGACAGTTCTCAGAATACAATTTTAATTAAGATTCGATAGTCACTTCTCTGTCAGTAATCTTCCATGCTGATTACTTAAAATATATTTACCCAGCTCTATTATGTCACAGATTGGAATGCATTAGATGTTTGTTAATCCTCAACAAACTTTTTTAAAAATGTGGTTTATTTAGCATAATTTATAAGGACACACCATTTAAAACATGAGCTCTGTGCCTCTGAGCTCCAGGGTATGCATCCGGAAACCTCCGGGACTTCCTTGCTTGCTGTTGCCACCGCTGCCTCTACCAGAGGGCAGGCGACACAGCCAAGGGTGGAAAGGCACAGAAGACAGCGTAAGCAGTGCATCTATATTGCACAGTTGTGGTCCGTATGGGTCAGCCTCCCAGAATGCAGAGCCGGCTAGGGGAGGGTGGAAGATATGCAGCACAGGCCATGAATAGCCTTGGCCTTGGGCCCAGGACACCTGACAAATATCATTTCCTGTGTGACAGGGCTTGAAAATGTTGAGAAGTGCCATCTAGCCTTAGAATACTGCTGCATTTACTGATAAGAGCTCATAAGGGGGATGGCCTTTATCATGGGGCCATAGAACACTACCCCATACACACACACACACACACACACACACACACACACACACACACAACCACTTCTTGATTAATTAGTAAGGGACATCCTTGGATGTGGCTGTTCATGTGTACCTGTGGGTATAGAGAATACCACTCAACGCTATTTGAGCAGATGCTATGTCCAGAAAACCTTCAGCCTTCTTCATTCTGTGACCACAATGAGTCAGGGAGGTGTAGCTAGAAAACTGAAGACTCGGTGCAGATGGAGAAGATCCTCATTTTGTTCGATGAGGTGCCAGCAAATAGAGACCTAGAAGGCCAGAACACATGTGAGCACAGAGCAAGCTGGAAAGGTAGCAGGTGAAAGCTTCCATGTATTGACACCTGTGACCTGGTGGGGCCTGGGTAAGGTGAAGCTGGTCTACCTTAGGTAGGAGCTTGGTGAGAACAGGGACTGGCAGGGTGGGCAGGTGCTCCTGGGGAGCCCAGGGCAGAGCTGTGTGGAATTGGGTACTTTGGCAAAGGCTTTGAAATGAAGGTGCCATGATGAAGATGCAAAAAACATATCCTATTGAACAGAAGTCAGCAAAACTCTTTCTGTAAAGGACAAGATAGTAAATATTTTAGGCTTTGGTGGCCACATGTTATCTGCAGCAATGGCTCACCTCTGCCACGGTGGCACAAAGGAAGCCATAGGCAATATGTAAACAAATAAGCATGGTTGTGTTCTAATAAAATTTTATTTACAAAAACAGGTGACAGGCCATATTTGGTCTGTGAGCTACAGTTCACAGCACTATGTAGTATGGTAGCTGGAGTCTCTCAGCACCAACTCTCTTCTTGTCCACAACCTCATTCTTAAGGAATGCTGGTTCAATTTCATTTCATGCTGAGCCTAAACCGATTAAGACAGTTAAATTGTGTCTCAAAATATACCCATAACGTCCTTTCAAACTCAATTACTGGATAAGCCAGTGGTATGGAATCTCATCCATCCATCCATCCATTCATCCATCCGTCCGTCCATCCATCCATCCATCCATCCATCCTTCCTTCCTTCCATCCAACCATTCAATAGTTATTGAGCAGCTACTGTGTTCCAGGCACCAAGCTAGATACTTGAGATATAGCAGTTAGTAAAACAGGCAAAAGTACCTGCCTTCATTAGAGCTGACCATATAGGAGTGATACAGAAAACAATAAATAAACGTCATAAATAAGTAAACTAAATAGTGTGTTAGAAGGTGATAAAAGCTAAGGAAAAGAGAAACAGTAAAACTGAATTAGAGGGACTCCTGGAAGAGAGCAGGCCTTGCCTGAGCACATGCCATTCTCTGCCACTCCCTAAGACAGAGAGGGTTAATGTGAGAGGGGAAGCTCTGGGTGAGTGTGTTAGGAATTTGCCTCCTGACTCTGACCTTATGTTCCTCCCTTCCAGGCACCGTGGCCTGAGTGACCAGACCATGGAGACCCTGCTTGGTGGCCTGCTGGCGTTTGGCATGGCGTTTGCCGTGGTTGATGCCTGCCCCAAGTACTGTGTCTGCCAGAACCTGTCTGAGTCACTGGGCACCCTGTGCCCCTCCAAGGGGCTGCTCTTTGTACCCCCTGACATCGACCGGCGGACGGTGGAACTGCGCCTGGGTGGCAACTTCATCATCCACATCAGCCGCCAGGACTTTGCCAACATGACGGGGCTGGTGGACCTGACCCTGTCCAGGAACACCATCAGCCACATCCAGCCCTTTTCCTTTCTGGACCTCGAGAGCCTCCGCTCCCTGCATCTCGACAGCAATCGGCTGCCGAGCCTTGGGGAGGACACCCTCCGGGGCCTGGTCAACCTGCAGCACCTTATCGTGAACAACAACCAGCTGGGCGGCATCGCAGACGAGGCTTTCGAGGACTTCCTGCTGACGCTGGAGGACCTGGACCTCTCCTACAACAACCTCCAGGGCCTGCCGTGGGACTCTGTGCGGCGCATGGTCAACCTCCACCAGCTGAGCCTGGACCACAACCTGCTGGACCACATCGCTGAGGGCACCTTTGCAGACCTGCAGAAACTGGCCCGCCTGGACCTCACCTCCAACCGGCTACAGAAGCTGCCCCCAGACCCCATCTTTGCCCGCTCCCAGGCTTCGGCTTTGACAGCCACACCCTTTGCCCCACCCTTGTCCTTTAGTTTTGGGGGCAACCCACTTCACTGCAATTGTGAGCTTCTCTGGCTGCGGAGGCTGGAGCGGGATGATGACCTGGAAACCTGTGGCTCCCCGGGGGGCCTCAAGGGGCGCTACTTCTGGCATGTGCGTGAGGAGGAGTTCGTATGTGAGCCCCCTCTCATCACCCAGCACACACACAAGCTGCTGGTTCTGGAGGGCCAGGCGGCCACACTCAAGTGCAAAGCCATCGGGGACCCCAGCCCCCTGATCCACTGGGTAGCCCCTGATGACCGCCTGGTAGGGAACTCCTCAAGGACTGCTGTCTATGACAATGGCACCCTGGACATCTTCATCACCACATCTCAGGACAGTGGTGCCTTCACCTGCATTGCTGCCAATGCCGCTGGAGAGGCCACAGCCACGGTGGAGGTCTCCATCGTCCAGCTGCCACACCTCAGCAATAGCACCAGCCGCACTGCCTCCCCCAAGTCGCGCCTCTCAGACATCACTGGCTCTAGCAAGACCAGCCGGGGAGGTGGAGGCAGCGGGGGCGGAGAGCCTCCCAAAAGCCCCCCGGAACGGGCTGTGCTTGTGTCTGAAGTGACCACCACCTCGGCCCTGGTCAAGTGGTCTGTCAGCAAATCAGCACCCCGGGTGAAAATGTACCAGCTGCAGTACAACTGCTCTGACGATGAGGTACTGATTTACAGGTGAGCGAGCAGCTATGGCAAAGGCAGGGAGGGTGTCTGGCTGGGGAAGGAGAAGGGGATGGGGAAGTTTGGGGACTGCTCCCACCTATACCCCTCTTCCCCAAAGGTGTCTATGGGGATTCTGGAGCAAACTGTGCTATTCATGCAGGTAAGAGGGAATAGAAAGAACATCAACCACAAGGCTAAGAAGAAAAGAACCCACACAGGCAGCCTGAGAGATATGTGTAGAGAAAGACCACGCCTCCTGGCTTGGTGGCTGTGGTCAGTGGTCATGTGGTCATGAGCTTCTGAATGTTCTGCTCTGAGCCCAGATGGAGGATATGCAAGAACATTGAATAGACCTCTTGGCTGAAGATTCTGACTCCCCCAAAGAGGGATGCTTTTGACCTTCACCTGGACTCATATGTAGTCATGGTTAAGGCTTTGAGGTCAGAAAGAGTGGGGTTCAAATTATGGCTTTTCCACTTGCTAGCCGTTTCATTCTCCTGGCCTTCCTCAGTTTTCTGATCTGTAAGATAGGGACAATTAGTAGCTGACTTAGTTTGTACACTCACTAAATGCACTCATTCAGTTGTAGGTAACTGAATCAAACTGACTTTAAAAAGAGAGAGAGGGAGAAAGGGAGGGGTAGTATGTTGACTTAAGTCATTAACAAGTCAGGAACCTGCTTCAGGTTCACCTGGATCAGAGGTCCCCCACAAATCCTGTATTCTCAATGTCTTGCCTCCTCTAAGTTCTACATTTTTCTGGGTTGGCTTCACCATCAGCCAGTCTCTTTCCTCTGGAATTCCTCTGCTGGGTCCTCTAAGCAGCCCTAGAACCCACTTAAAGCCCTAGAGAGAGAAGAGCTTCCCTTTCCCAATTGAGCACTGATTGAGTCAGACCACGTCCTGTGAGCCCCCTGGGTCTTACAGGTATCATCACCTCTCTCACCTGTGCTGACCCACCTGGACCTCATTGTTTTCATCTAGACGTGAAGACAATGATATTGACCCTGGAAAGTTGCTGTGAAAATCAAGTGGTCATTTTCTAGGTCTGATAGAAAGGGGAGGTTAAACGTGGAATGCTTCGATAGAATCACATAAGTCATTCAGAGGGAAAATGGTCACAAAGTTCCACCATCTGCCGGTCAATGTCAGGGGGTACAAAAACCAAGGGCCAAGATGCCGAACCACAGATTAGTTCCCTTATATGAAATATGAAGGACATGGCCTAGAACCTTACCGCTCAAGGAATGCATGGTCTCCTTTGAAACTTTATGTGTTTTATTTTATGGATGTGAAATGATTGTTTGGAAAAGGGACCCCATGAGTTTCACCAGCTAAAGGGTCCATGGTGCAAGAGAGATCAGGAACACATGATCCATCATGAAGGTCTCTTCCAGCTCTGACTGACTGAGATGATGAGTCTCTGGATGGGAAGCTCTGGGGGAGAAGAGTCAATGTGACTGAGGGTGGGTGTGTCGTGGAAACCATAGTGGAGCTGGGGTACTCCCCTTACCTGGCAGCTGCTGGCCTTGTCTGGATAGCAGTGTCATGTCTCAGGATGGAGAGAAAGCAGTATTGGAACTTATCCACATGCATATATGCACATATATAGAAATATATGGATAGGGGCATATGGTCAAACTTAAATATGCATATATGTATTTTTCTCACTATAAAAGTCATAGTCTTTATTCAAAACTTGGAAAGTAGGGAAAATTATGAAGAAGGAAATAAAAATTACCTGAAATCCCCCTATCCAAAGTTAACAAGAGAAATTTGGAAGTTGTCTGAGTTCATTCAAATGGTATTTATAATCAGTCTAGTGTATTTTCAGTATCTTAATTCTTCCCATTCAATATGACAGCTAGCTTAGTTCCCATGACATTAAAATATTTTTTATTGGGCTTTACCATAATTTATTTAACTAATTTTCTATTATTGGAAATTCAGGTGGTTTCTTATTTTTCCTTATTAAAAGTAATAGCGTGATGGATATTTTTGTTTATAAATATATTTGTGATTTCCTTAGCGCATTTTTCTGGGAGTTGAATTACTGGTTTACAGGTAAATTATAATCTTTATATGTTACATATAAATATTTACCCTTTCACCAGTGGAAGTACTTATTTTGATCACACTTTTGCCAATATTGAATATATAATTACTTTCATCTTTGCCAATTTGAGAGGTGAAAAATGGCACTTGTTTTAATTTGCATTTCTTTGCTAACTTGTGAGGTTGACCTTTTGAAAATAAATATATTTCTTTACTTGGGAATTTATTATATGCTCATGACTTTGATAAAAAGTGTAGAGGCAAAAAGCTATCAACTCTGCGGTTTGCACAGGGAAATGCAGTTTGCGAGGGGGGAGAAAAGATGTTGGCTTCCTGAAGGCAACATGCTAATGTTGCCACAATAGCGCAGCTCGCTGGGGGTCTCAAAGATACTGGCAGGAGGAGGAGAGGGCTTGGGGTAGGCTCCTGTAATCGCTCAAGGTAGGAATTCAAATTGCTTTTATTTGGTGATTGAGAACCTGGAGATCCTAACTTCCGAAATATAATACAGATTAAATAAAAGCATCACAAACTTTGGAATTAAAAAAAATGCAGCTGACAATGGTGACTTCTCAGGGCTGGTTATACAGAGACACAGCATGGAAATTCTCCAAATAGTGGTGGCATATAGTAGCAAACACTCAAGGAATACAGATTGCTATCAGCAGTAGCAGTAGTAGCAGCACTGAGAATAATAGTAGTATTAAAATAAGACTAATATGTCCACCATCCGGAGGAAGAAAATGGAAGAGGAAAGTTAGATATACAATTCGGTCTTTAAGAAGACAAATTTCCAAAATTTTTGAGAAAAAAGTAAGTGTGAATCTGTAGCCAGATAATAGTAACAGCAATAGCTGGCCAACATTATTGCCAGCCTTCTATGTATTTGATGCTTGGCTTTTGCAGGTGGTATCTTATTTAATCCTTCTGGACATATCAAGAAACATAAAAGACCGAGAGAATTAAAAAATAAAATTCTTCCAAGATCACACAGCAGAAAGAGGCAGGGCTGTGATTTGAACTCCGGCCTCTGGCTTCAGCATCCAGGCTCAACCCCTGTGGTTGTGCTGCTCACTGTCCTAAAAGGGACTATGGTTTGAGAGAAATAGGAGACTCTAATGAAGAATCTGGATTGTTAGAAAATGAGTTGTCCTCATTAGAAAGAATGGACACCAGCGGGCACAGGGCTCTCTGCCTTGCTCATTTTAACAAGAAAGTCTACAAAAGAAGGGAGGAAAGGTCTGTATCTGAAGATGAGTATTAAAGAGGAGCACATGCTGTACAGAGAAAGCTAAATGCAGTCCAAGAGGGCTTTTTAGTCCATGTTTATGTCCAAGAAGAAAAAATGCTGATTGGGAAAGAGGTTACAATGAGAATAGATAAGAGGCAAAGACTTGTAACTTGCAACTTGCCTCCATCTTCCCCAACAAGGAGAACAGCAGCAGGGGTAACAGCAGCAATAATAGTACAAACCTGCATTGATGGATTGTTTGTGCTGGGCACTATTCTAAGGGTTCTGTGTGCACTAACTCATTCAGTTCTCACAAAACCATAGGAGGTAAAAACTATTATTTCACTTTACATAGAAGAAACTTGCTAAACGTGTTAAACAGAGGGTAAGTAGCAGAGATGGAATCTGAATGCGGGCAGCCTGTATGTTTGCCAAGAGCCTCAACCTAACAAGACCAATACTATGGAGAGGGATGGCCAAGCCCAACAGGCCTGCATCACAGTGCCTGTTGAGTTCTGGTCACCAGGCCCTGTGGGTCATATGTAGGTGAGTAAGGGCTAAAGAAGCAAGTAGATGAGGTTCTCAGTCCTACGGTGGTGATTCTGAGATAGCCTGGACAGAGAGATGCCTAAGATGGGAAAGGGGTGGATGGTCTGCTTTTCAGGGAATAAACCCTGTAATGCTTAGGGTGCTAGGCTGGACATGGAGTCCCTATACAATTCTAGAAAGACTTTCTCAATAGGCAGCTGTGAGCCCATGGAAAAGAATGCTGACCTAACATGGTTCACTAAGGGCAAATCCTGCCAAGTCACTGAACCACGTCTTCAGGAGGTGATGTGGACCAGTAGTTCTCAACCTTTTTATCTGCCTCCTTGTCATTCATGAGGGCAATGCCTCTCAGAGACGTCTCCCCTTGCATACTGATTCTCTGCTGCACCAGAATCTCTGGAGTGACAGGTACACTTGGAAAATGTCCTAGGAGTTTCTGCTGGCTGTGAGTCACTACCATAAACAGAGCACGTCACAATTGCACAGGACATTTAGGGAACTCTCATGCTGTCCTGGAGACAAAATGGAGAACTGTAAACTGATGAAGTGAATTTGTAACTGGTCAAATAGCCAGACTGATGAATAAATTGATGTGAATATGCCAGAAAGCCTTTGGCTTCTGCCTCAACATCTGTCTGATTTCTGTACTGCCAGTGTATTTTCTAATTGAGATGGATAACTACACAGAAAATATGCTTGACCAATTGTCATGTCCACAAAACTATCAGTCAATCATCTATCTCCATTTTGGTGCAAGGAATCATTGCAATTGCACAAGGTCGAGGTAGGAAAATCCAGCTGGACGGAAGTTCTGTGTGCCTAGACTCAGAGTTGCAGTTGATCTTGAGGATATTATGGCCACAACGTGATGGAGCTCAGCGGAACCAAAACTTCTCATGATCTGACAATTTTTAATTGCGCTAATGGAAGTATAGTGGTCAGATCATGAGAGGTTATGGTTCTGCTGAGTCATTCAAGCTGGTCAGAGCAGAGCTTTCATATGTTTAATCTGGGACAGCACAGTCTTGGGAGTCATGTTTACAAACTGCAGAGTATCCAGAGGAGGGCTGATGAGAATGAGGTTCTGGAAGCGCATGTGAAATGGAAGAAGTTTACCCTGGAGATGAGAGAACTTAGAAAGAAATCATGGCTCCTTAAACTTATTCGAAGAATTTGTGGGTGAAAAAGAGGGAAAGACACACGGGTGCATGGAAGTAGGCATTGGCCCATTACAAAAACAAAATTCCGACAGCAACAGCCTTACACATGTCTCTCATTGCTCTCCATCTGGCTCTGAAATGATTTGGCTTTGTATCTGTCTTCCTTGCTGGCATGTGATATTCATGCATGTTCATCTCCATGTCCCCAGCTTTTAGTAAGTCCTAGCCCAAAATAGCTATTGAGTCAACATTTGGTGAACTGGACAGACTCGAAATAAAGATCAAAGCTGCCCAACAGCAGATTAAAGTAAAAGTGCCACAAAGTAGTGAGCTGCTCATACCAAAAGGGTTCAGTAGAACCTGGCTGATGCCATTCCAGGGATACTAGCGGCAGCCTGACTTGCAGGCAGGAGTGAAAACATTTGACGTAGATGATTCCAGCTGTCATCGGGTGTGTATCTACCTGAGACTTTCATAATCCCATGATCAAGCTTGGCTTCCACTGTTGCTAAATTCACCTGCTTTTACCAGTTGGGCCATTGTGTCACCTTGCCACCCAGGGTTAGGGTACTGTGTCTCACAGGCATTTGAGCTCCAGGACCTGAGGTCAGAGACAAAAAAACCTTGGCAGAGGCGCAGAGAACTCAACCAGACCTGGACATAGGCCATTGACAGGTCACCAGTGGCCCACCTCAAGGTCCCACAGAAACCCCGAAGAGCTGTGAGCAGCGTCTAAAAACATCACTAGTCTACATACCAGGGAGGAGGAGCAGAGGCACAGACCGCCCCAAATCATGGGTAACACACCAGATTTGAATTAGACTGTGTAAAATAGTGCCTTGCTCTTTTTTCAGCTAATAAGCTCCCTCATTATTTAACGGTTCGGGCTGCACTCCCAAGCTGCTTGCCCTTCCTGAGTACACACAGCTGAGCCCTGCAGGCAGGGACTGTAGCACACGGGAGACAGTCCACAAGTGGGGCCTGGCCTGTTTCCTATGTAACTGGGGAGGGCTGACCGTCCTATTTCTTAATGCCAGGACCCGCCCTGTCAGGAAGGGACTGGCACTAATGGTGACAGCAACAAAGGGGAGAGGAGTCAATGAGGGCTAGGGGAAGTTTGGAAGAGGGGAGTCAGAAAGGCGGCCTCCCCTGCCACCCTGGAGGGAGTAACAGCCCATCCCAGCTTGGCTTCATCCCTGGTGTGACATGGAAAGTTAAATGTCCTGCATGTCATTATCAGCCCAAGTGACATTCACAAACACTTGTCTCTAAGAGATGTTAAGAACATCTGTCACCAGGCATGATGCTGGAACGGTCCCCAGGAGGGCCAGGGGAAGAGCAGGCGTGCTCCTAAGGCAGGCAGCCAAGATGCAGTAGTGCCTGGTGCTGCTCGTAATGCTGCCCCCATCTTTGTGTAGAGAAGCGAGGGACTGTGAGGAGAGAGACCCTGAAGGTGGGGAGATGACAGCCACCCCAGCCTCTGTCCCACCCTGTCTGCAGGCTCCCTTTTCCATGCCATGTTCTTCCGTGATTGTTAGACACACACCCTGTCCTGGGAGACTGCACCACCCTACTGAGTTTTGCAGGGCTGGGGCAGGGGGCTGCATCTTTTACTGCTGCTCTGTCTCCCATCTGGGGAAAGGACAAGAGGGCAGATTCAGCAAGTTTTCACTCCGTCAGGATCTTAAACACTCCACACCTCAGTGTAGCTGTGCTCCTCCCCATGAAAAGACAGCTATCTCTACTGTGGGGTGGAAAGAGAATTTACTAACAAAGTCAACATCTCAGGATCTGGGGCCATGGGGAGAAGCTGGTGGGGACAGGTGTTCTCTAAAGAAGGGGTGGCATGCCAGGGACAGGACCTGCTGGAGAAGATTCTTTGACTCTGCTGCTTCCCCAGAGGGCCTGGATTCTCCTGGAAGGGTGAGTTGAGTCCCCACAGGCAGAGGAAGAGAACAGTATAGAGGAGGAAATAGGGGTGGACAGGGAGGAAAGGCAACTCCTTGGTCAGAGCCCAAATCAAAATCAACCTGCCTTGGATTTTATATTTTCTAATTTTTTTTTTCACACTGTTGAAATGTGACATCTACAAGAGGGGATGCAGAAGACAATGCTATGAAACCCATTTTATAGGTAGTAAAACTAGTGTCAGACAGATTGAGTAGATTTTACAAAGGTATCCAAGCAAAGACTAAGGAATGTAGTCTTCTATATCCAGTGCTTTCCACTGTGCTATGTACCTGTTGTGGGGCACTTCTCCCTAAGGCCCCAAAGAGTTTTTATTAAGGCTGGAGACTTGGAGTGGGGACACCAGCTGTAATTGCTCTTTCTGGGAAGTATGGAGTAGGCTTCTGGGAGTCCACAGGGATTTTCTCTGTCAGCTTTAGTTGAGACTCAGTCTCATACTTCTAAGTTCCAGCAATGTTGGGGAAACAGGGATGCCAGTGAGAAGCTTGGTTCCGCTCTGCCACCTGGGAGCCTCCAGGTGATCAGTGGGCAAGATGAGGATTTCTGGGTTACATCTCACCAGGTAAGCCACTGTGAAGTGACAAAGTTGCTAGAGGCACCACAGAAAAAAATGAGTCTAGAGTCAGAAGTGTGGCAATTAGGAGGAACAGAAAACTCAATTAGTATGACTTAAACTCATAAGGGTTTATAATCTCACGTAAAAGAAGTCCAGTGGAAGAGAATTTAGGTCTGGTTTTCTGAGTAGCCTGGTCATCAGGGGCCCAATTCCTTCTGTCTTTCTGTCCTGCCATACTCAGCACACAGTTTCTGTCCTTAAGATACTTAATAGTACAAAATGGTTGCTGGAGCACCAGTGATCTCGTCTCACTTTTATGCAATAGGAAAGATGAAAAGAAGGGCAAGCAGGCAAAATGGGGAGTTTCTCAGAATCTCCACCCAATAACTTCTGCTTGAATGTCACTGGGCACACATTTCTGCAAAGGAGGCTAGGAAATGTAGGGCTTGTTTTTGTTCGTTTTTGTTTTCCATGTTAGACACAATGCACCATCAGTAATAGAGAGAAGATAGGAAGGCAGGTAGCATGTCCACACAACTCCATCACTTACCAGTCCTGGGTTCATGGGAACATCACCTTACTGCTCTCCATCTTTATTTTCTCATCTGTAAAATGGGAATAGAGATTCCTTTCTGCGTATTTCATAGGATTGTTGTTGTGAGGATTGAATGAGCTCATGTATTTGAAAGCGTGTCCTTCATAGTCAACAGTGGCTTACTGGTTACATGAGAGTGCCTGTGATCACGAGGAGCCTGCCCATTTTTCCTTCTTGGACCCCTCTTCTAGTCCCTATTCCCAAGTTTGCCTCTTGTGTCTCTGTTTTTCAAAATCAACAGAGCTGTAAACTTGGAAAATGATCTGATGAGGCTTTAAGGGATCGAGGTATAAGGTATAACCCCTTTCAGAAATATTTACACTTCAATTGGGAACTCTGAAAGATCCAAAGGAGTGAATCTCTAATGGTGGAGTTTTAAAACCACAGCAGGCTTGTGCATAGGGGAGATGTTTTTCAGGGCACCTTCTTAGAGCATCTCAAATCATATTACTATCTCCACATCCTGCCCCTCTCACTGTCCTCAAGAAGGTGACACCACTGGGATTCAAAATACTTCAGAGCATCTGTTCAGAGATGACTAATTTCTCCACATGTTATTCCCTTCTCAGTCTCCAAAAGCTGTGGCTGGAGAGAGCTCCAAAGATAAAAAAAATAATTAGCAGGAATAAAGAGATTATAGCATGTATCTGGTCTTCCTCTCTTCTGAAATGAGGCTTTTTTTTAATATATACTTTTTATTGCACTTTAGGTTTGGGGGTACATGTGAAGAACATGCAAGATTGTTACATAGGTACACACATGGCAGTGTGA
>PVKV010022740.1:0-34732 GCA_004027835.1 Alouatta palliata | reverse complement strand
GCTCACTGCAACCTCCGCCTCCGGGTTCAAGCAATTCTCCTGCCTCAGCCTCCCGAGTAGCTGGGACTACAGGTGCCTGCTGCCACACCCAGCTAATTTTTGTTATTTTTAGTAGAGACGGGGTTTCACCGTGTTGGCCAGGATGGTCTCAATCTCTTGACCTCGTGATCCACCCGCCTTGGCCTCCCAAAGTGCTGGGATTACAGGCGTGAGCTTACTTTTACAGCTAGAGAGAAATTAAAATGATTTTACAAAGGAAGGAGCCTGGCTGGAATTCCCTCCACATGAGAGTAAGGCCCCAGGAAGCCCTTAGACAGGACCAAGGCTGTCTCACGGTCACGGCTGGAGTGACCTGCAGCCTCACATGTGAGCTGCTGTCTGCAGCTCAGGCCTCCAAAGAGAGAGCACCTTGGCTGGAGCCCTTTAAGGGCCCGTGCTAACAACTGGCCGTGTCAGCCAGGACAGACATGTGCCTCCCATCCAATTCTGATTTTGCCTGCGACTGGCCCCCAGAGAATTGCCAAGGATGGCAGACCTTTGGGTAATTAGATGAGTGCTCCTGCTGGAAGAAATTGGGCACCAGCCTCACAAGGATGCTGGCACGGGCCTGCCAACAGGAATGCTTTTGGCAGATGATTTCTAGTTGTTCTTTCTGAAAGTAATTACACAAAAAGTCCTACCGCTTGTTAAGTCTCCTCCTTAAGGCTGTTTTGATCTCTTTTAATTAATAAGTTGAATATGGAAGGATTTAATTGTGATGAATTTCTATATCACCTCCTTCAAAATCCCCTTGTTTACAAGGGGTCCTGCTAAGTCCACCACACATTTCTAGTTGATCAGACACCTGTATCCAACCGAGAGCCTTAGACACCCTTCTGCAAAGTGTGGGGGAATCCTACGGTTTGAGGCCTCTCTCGAGACAGCGAGAGGTAAGGGATTCTTTGACGATCTACGGGAAGTAACTGCACACCGTACCCAACACTGATTGCCGAGAGTTCCCTAGAACAGCACTTCTAAGGCTTTAGCAGCTTAGTCTGCTCAGGTTACCATAACAGAACACTACAGACTGGGTGGTTTAAACAACAGAAGTTAACTTTCTCACAGCCTGAAGGCTGGAAGTCTAAGATCAAGAGGTCGACGTGGTCAGGTTCTGATGAGGGCTCAATTCTGGGCTTACAAACAGCCACCTTCTTGTTCTGTCCTCACGTGGCGGGAGAGAGACAGAAAAAGAGAGAGAAGCTCTCTGGTATCTCTACTTATAAGGGCACTAATTTCCATCAGGAGGGCCCCACCCTCATTACTTCATCTAAACTTAATTACCTCCTGAGGACAAAGGTTATCTTACCCAAATTTCTATCTAAGGGGCCTGGGGAGTTATGCCTTACAAACCATAAATTCTCATCAGATGGGTTTTATTTAACCTTATATATTGTGACTTACTTTCCAGCCTGACACTGGCATCACATTACAAGACAAGGAAGAAAATCATAATATTTTACCCCAAAACATGTTTCTTTGCCTTTTGAAATGGCCCTGCAAAGCCGTCCTTTGTGGGGGAAAATCTGCATCTGTAAAGAGTCTCTGTACACATAGCTGGATCTTCTTCTTCCAGGCCCTCCCAATCCTGAAGAGATTAAGTAAGACTCTAGCACTTCTTTAAAGATCTGAATAGAAAACATTTGTCTCTAAGGGCGGCCACCGTATCCACTGTCTCTAAGGGCGGCCACCGTATCTATTGTCTCTAAGGGCGGCCACTGTATCCACTGTCTCTAAGGGCGGCCACTGTATCCACTGTCTCTAAGGGCGGCCGCCGTATCCACTGTCTCTAAGGGCGGCCACCGTATCTATTGTCTCTAAGGGCGGCCACTGTATCCACTGTCTCTAAGGGCGGCCACTGTATCCACTGTCTCTAAGGGCGGCCGCCGTATCCACTGTCTCTAAGGGCGGCCGCTGTATCTACTGTCTCTAAGGGCGGCCACTGTATCCACTGTCTCTAAGGGCGGCCACTGTATCCACTGTCTCTAAGGGCGGCCACTGTATCCACTGTCTCTAAGGGCGGCTACTGTATCTACTGTCTCTAAGGGCGGCTACTGTATCTACTGTCTCTAAGGGCGGCCACTGTAAGACTCCAAAAGAACCTTGGTCTCCACACTCTTTTATCTTAACCTAAACATTTCCTTTCTATTAATCCCAGGTCTTTAGACAAACTCAACCTACTGTCAGTCAGAAAATGTTTAGATTTACAGTCTACTTGGTTTCTCCAGTCGCCCACCTGGCCTTCCTCCAAGTTGTACTTTCCTTCTTTCTTTTCCTTTCCCTACTGTTCTAAAGCTTTTAAATAAACTTTCACTCCTGCTCTAAAAAACAAAGAGAAAGAAAAAGGAAAATGTTTAAATTTACCCATAGCCTGGAAGCCCCCACTTGGAGTTATCCCATCTTTCTAGACTAAACCAATGTATTTCTTAAATGCATCTGATGTTTCATGCCTCCCAATAATGTATAAAGCCAAGCTATGCTGCGACCACCTCGGGCACACGTTCTCAGGACCTGCTGAGGGTGTGTCACAGGCCATGGTTTACTCCTATTTGGCTCAGAATAAATCTCTTCAAGTATTTCACAGAGTCCAACTCTTTCCATTGACACTCCCCCAGCCCCGTCTCCAGATACCATCACGTGGAGGCGGGTACAGCTTCAACATGTGAATTTGGGGTTGAAGGACACAGAACCACATAGACAGCAAATATAGTTGAAGACAGACAAAGCCAAGCAGGAGCCCTAGCCAGACTTCTGGATTTTGGTTTTGGTAATTTTTTTTTAACTTAAATGAGCCCTGTCTCAGCAGAAGAGGCTCTTAAGAGATTCGTGCAGAAAGGTACAGGACCTCTGGAGATCAGCTTCATTTTGGCCAATTAACATAAAATGAATAGCATGTAAATTAGATTCATTCGATCCATCATTCAGATGGAAAGCGGTTTAAAACTTACGTGTTATTTCTGAGTCGACACCATGAGAATGTTTGGAAATAAGACTACAGCACTGAGGACAGAGATTGCGTTATTCTTTCCTGAGGCTTCCTCTCATTCTGCCGTAAAACCGAGGGCACGCCCTACCAAGGCTGAAGCCCGTCTGGCCGCGAGAGAGGTCAGTCCGTTCACTGGATCGTGCTCGCGGTGGGTACTTAACGCATCTAATGTGCTGTGATCCGCGGATGGTACCTCAGCAGAAGTCGCAGCCTGTGCCCTCACCAAGCTTGCAGAATAGCTGTGACATGATATTATCTGGGAAATGCGACTGCCTGAGAACTAGGCATATTCAAACATAGCAGAGTGGGGACTAGAGGCGACCTCCCGGCTGAGCCTCTGCTGCAGGTGGTGTGGGGAGGTGACACTGGGCACAGACTTCCCAATGCAGACCAGACGCTAGTGCCCTGCAGACAGCAGCGGGCAACAGGGATGTCACCAGCAGGACACAAGATCATCCCAACAGCCGGGCAGAGGACAGTGAATGAAAGACGGCTGTCACCTCAGGACATCTGCTGGCAAGAGGAGGGTCCCACCTGACGGGAGAAGCAAAAGGCAGAGACAAAAAAAAAAAAAAAATGAACACAACCGAGCCCCAGAGGGTGAGTTCACCAGAAGGATGTTTCGTGAGTTGTCGCACTCACGGACCTTCATGAAGACATGGTGATGGACAGAAATCTGCTAAAAGAAATCAGAGCTTTTCTACGCTCAAGACATACAATAAACAAAAAAACGGAAATCTGCAAAGTAGGGCCGGATGCAGCGGCTCATGCCTCTAATCCCAGGAGTCTGGAGGGCCGAGGTGGGTGAATCACTTGAGGGCAACAGTTTGAGGCCAGCCTGGCCAACATGGCAAAATCCTGTCTCTACTAAAAATACAAAAATTAGCCAGGTATGGTAGTGTGCACCTGTAATTTCAGCTACTCAGGAGGCCAGGGCACAAAAATCACTTGAACCAGGGAGGAGGAGGTTGCAGTGAGCTGAGACTGCACCACTGCACTCCAGCCTGGACCACAGAGTGAGACTCTGAGAAAGAAAAGAAGAGGGGAGGGGAGGGGAGGGGAGGAGAGGGAAGGAGGAGAAGGAAAGAAAGAAGAAATCCACAAAGTACCACCAAACCGTGGGTTCCTTGGATGCAGTGCCCTCCCAGTATCAAGCCCAATGTCAGATGTAGAAGGAATATTTGAAAATGCTTGCCGAATGCATGAATGAATAAACGAATGATATGAGGGATCTTGCCCCCCCTGAGAACTGCAGTGAAAACACTGCAGAGGACCTAAGATGATCGGTCCCCAGAGCTACCATCCTCCCACAGTATTTCTGGAACAAATACAACCCTAAAGTCAGCGGGGGCAGAAAAATAAAAACTCGGGTTAAGAATTTTCATAGAGTCATGATGATTCTAGAAGCTTCCCTGGGGATCATTCCTATCTGGCATGCATGCAAGTACCAAAGGAAAACTCATGCATGACATTTCATGCAACTAACTCATGCATGAAAACAGTGATCATTTTCAGAGGGTGTACTATGTACCAGGCGATTCAGGCAATGTTAAGTAATGTCCCAGTTATACCTTATCCCCATTTTATAGATGGGTAAACGAAGCACAGGCCAGTTAAATAACTGCTCATAACTGCAGAGTTAGTAAGCGGTAGACCAGGCAATTTAGCTCCAGAGGTGACAGCCTGCACAACCTCTAGAGCCGGCCTTTTTGATTTTCTCACCTAAGCCGGGGACCTGGAGGGAGGCTCTAAGGGAGGGAGACTATTCAGAACACTCATCCTGAGCCAGACGGAGGAGACGGAACCAAAGGCATTCACTTCTCCTAGAAGCCTGTCTAGGCCCTATTCATCTTTCTGAAGTCACATTCTGCGGCAGGGCCTCCACTCTTTGAAACATACACATCAGTCTGTATGCAAATAAATCCACTGGCAGCCTAGAAGGGACTCAAAAGGGTCCCAAGGGAGTCAGGAATGGAAGCCTGTCTTCTGATGGACGTCCCATGCAAGCTCCTGTGGCCCAGAGACACAAGCCCGGCAAGTGTCAAAGGCGCTGCAGAAAGAATGGGAGAGGGGGACTCACGTGGGTTACAAGGGACTCAAGGAACGCAACGTGTGTGACCAAGGGAGGGAAGCCACCTTCAAGAGCCCTTGGCGGAGGGCACGGGACGGAAGCTGATGAATCAGAAGTGGCACGCAGGGAAGGGCGGGGAGACGCAAAGCAAGCACAAGCACAAGGTCCCCCGCTGTGCACTGTCGTCTCCTGTCCCACAGCCGGCCAAGAACCACGGCACTGGACCACGTCCCACACTCTGCTCCAAGCCAAAGAGGTCCAAAAGCCAACCTCATTCAGTCATCTTCTCTCCACTCTCTCCCAAAATGACCTTCGTCACCAGGTCCAGGGAGATCTGCTGACCGAATGAGAAACTTTACCTGTGCTTCCCACGTCGAGGCTATCCAGGGCCAGGGGCAAGCCTGGACAAGCTCCCGTCTTCCCCGAGCACTGCACCTGCCACATGGGCCCGCTGGCATCCCCGAGGATGCCCCTACACTGCCCTCCACGTCTTCATTCTCTGACTCCTCATGACTACTAGCTAACTGTTTCAATGTCCTGCTCAAGGACTTGCTCAGGAAGGAGGCTTTTCGCAACCCCTGGGTCTCTAGATATACAAGCACAAGCAGCCTAGTAGACTGGTCTGGTTTTCAAGCCAAACAGCCCCCTGACCCAGTCCTGGCTCTGAAAAACCCTTGACGGCACAACGCTTCTTGGTCTTAGTTTGCCATGGATTGAGCGGGAGTCGTAAGGTGTCTACCTCACTGAGCCACCGTGAGCATTCACTGAGATGGTCCAGAAGATACCTACCACAGAGGCTGGTAGGTGGTAAGAAGATAATGCATCCAGCTCTTGGCATTCAAGATACTACCTAATAATAATGACTGCTTAATGACAATGCCAATGGCCTAGATGCAACCTGGCTAATATCAGTAGACAAGGAACAGGGGGCAGAAGAAAGAAATGCTGGGTTCAGTGGTTATAATACTGGCATCACCCTGGTGTCATTTATATAACAGCTTGAGTAGCGCCAGCTCTCAGCCACATGCTGGTGTGGCGTGGTGGTGGGCATGTGACACATCTGGTGACATCTACATCAAAGTGCAATAGCAGGCCAGGCATGCCGGCTCATGCCTATGATCCCAGCACTTTGGGAGGCTGAGATGTGTGGATCACCTGAGGTCAGAAGTTCAAGACCAGCCTGGCCAAAATGGTGAAGCGCTGTATCTACTAAAAATACAAAATTAGCTGGGCGTGGTGGTGGGCACCTGTAATCCCAGGTACTCAGGAGGCTGAGGCAGGAGAATCACTTGAACCCGGGAGACAGAGGTTGCGGTGAGCTGAGATCGTGCCACTGCACTCCAGCCTGGGTGACAAGAGTGAAACTCTGTCTCAAAAAAAAAAAAAAAAAAGGAAGAAAAGAAAAAAACTGAGAGTATCACTGTGTCACCCAAGCTAAAGTGGAATGACACAATCTTGGCTCACCGCAACCTACGCCTCCTGGGCCAAAGCGACAGCTTCCAACTCAGCCTCCAGAGTAGCTGGGACTACAGGTGCACGCCACCATGCCCGGCTCATTTTTATGCATTTTTTGTAGCGATTGGGTCTCACTGTGTTGCCCAGGCTGGTCTCAAACTCCTGGGCTTAAGCAATCCTCCCATCTTGGCCTCCCAAAGTGCTGGGATTACATGCGTGAGGCACTGTGCCCAGACTGGATTTAAAAATTTAATGATGAAACTATATATTAGACTTCTAGCTAATAATCAGCAAACTGAACTCATTCACTTTTCCCCTCTCTTTACCCAAACACTGCTGAAAGCAGAATAAAGCATGGAGAGGCAGGGGAGCTATATCCTTGTAAACCACAAGGAAACAGAGGAAGGAAAGGGAGAGACTTCAGAGGAGCTGTGGAAGGCACAGAGAAGACAGAATGGTAACCACAGGGTGTGACAAATTCTGTGCCTATTGTGGGTCTACACAAGGAATGAGCCAGACAACGGGCTTCAGACCCTGAGAGCCACACGGAGGGACACTGGGAGTAGCTGATGACACAGGAGGCCGGGGTCGGCGCAGACAGGCAGAGCCACGTCCCTCACCCACGGAGTCAGCACACTGCCCCACGCCTGTGTTTCCGAGAGCCTGCAGGCCAGCGCTGGCAGCAATGAGTAAGAAGACACTCCAGGCCCAGTGCAGGGCTGGGGTGAGGTGTCCACTGAGGCTAAGGAGGGGGAGCCATTCTGTGCACAGAACCAAGGGGCCCTCTGCCACCCTCCCCTGCCCTGATGGCAGAGTTCCAGCAGCCAAGCCTAACCCTGACTCCTGCTTTCCAGCACACCTTCGCAGGGCAGCAAGGGACTGTCACTTCATGTTAAGAGACATTTAATACTATTCGATTTCTAAGCTATGTGCAATACACTACATTGAGATGAAGTCTCGCTCTGTCACCAGGCTGGAGTGCAGTGTTGAGATCTCGGCTCACTGCAACCTCCACCTCCCAGGTTCAAGTGATTCTCCTGCCTCAGCCTCCTGAGTAGATGGGGTTACAGGCACCTGCCACCATGCCTGCCTAATTTTTGTATTGTTAGTAGAGATGAGGTTTCATCGTATTGGCCAGGCTCAAACTCCTGACCTCCAGTGATCCGCCTGCCCCGGCCTTTCAAAGTGCTGAAATTATAGGCGTAAGCCACCACGCCCAGCCATATTTTTTAATTTTTAAAAGAATGCAGAAGTAAACATTTGTATAATCTCAGGGATGAGGAGGAATTTTCTAAACACGACTCCAAAACTTAAATATTTAAAAGGTAATACTAAACATTTTGTTAAGTGTTAAAAAAAAAAAAAAAAACTTTAGGCTGGGCACAGCGACTCACACCTATAGCCTCAGCACTTTGGGAGGCCAAGGCTAGAGGATCACTTGAGGCCAGGAGTTCAAGATCAGCCTGGGCAACACAGTGAGATCCATCTCTACAGAAAATAATAATTAGCTGGGCATAGTGGCACACATCTGTAGTCCGAGCTACTTGGCAGGCTGAGGTAGAAGGATCACTTAAGCCCAGGAGAGTAGCGCTGAGCTATGATCACACCACTGCACTCCAGCCTAGGTGACAGAGTGAGACCCCGTAACTAAAAAAATATTTTTAAAATAATAAACACTAAGCTAAAAGTAATATTAAAGAAATAAAAAGATAAACAGCAAACACAGAAAAACTTGCAACAGGTAATAAAGGCTGCTATTCTTTCCACTGCAATTCTTAAGAAAACATTTTTTTAAAAACCTCGATCAATAAACAGACATAAAACATCAATATGCAACTCACAAAAGGAAAAATCAAACAGCCAGTAAGTATATGAAAACAAAACGTATGTGCTCTGTTCTAATCCCAGAAATCCAAGCTGAAACACCAACACAAAACCATTTTAGCTGTCAAATTTCAAAAAACAGAGGCCGAGGTGGGACGATCACTTGAGCTTGGGAGTTTGGGACCAGTCTGGAAAACACAGAAAGGCCCTGTCTCTACAAAAATAAAATATTAGCTGGTGTGGTGGTGGGTACCTGTTGTCCCAGCTACTTGGGAGGCTGAAAGGGAGGATGGCTTGAGCCCAGGTGTTCAAGCTGCAGTGAGCCACGACCACACCACTGTACTCCAGCCTGTGCGACACAGTGAGACGCTGTCTCTAAAAACAAACAAAAAAAAATGTAAGAAACGCTAATAGCAGACACTGGCGAGGATGTAGAGAAATGAGTCCTCTTTTCATAGCTGCTGGAAATGAAAACAGGAAAAAGCTTGAAAAAAGGTCTCCAAATTGTGGACCTGATAATTCCTCATCAAAGAATTCGTCCAGCCGGGCACAGTGGCTCACGCCTGTAATCCCAGCACTTTGAGAGGCTGAGGTGAGAGGATCGCTTGAGGTCAGGAGTTCAAGACCAGCCTGGCCAACATGGTGAAACCCCGTCTCTACTAAAAAAACACAAAAACTAGCCAGGAGTGGTGGCAGGCAACTGTAATCCCAGCTCCTCAGGAGGCTGAGGCAGGAGAATCATTTGAACCCTGGAGTGGAGTTTGCAGTGAGTGGAGACTGCACAACTGCACTCCGGCCTGGGCAACAGACTCTGTCTCAAAAAAAAGAATTTGTTCTTAGAAAAATACAGATGTGCAATACTTTTCAATAGTGAAATCAAAAATAACACGTGCCACAGCCATTTATGGACTATGATGAATTCATATAAAATGCTGACGTGAGAGAATATGTAATATTAGGTTGGTGCAAAAGTAATTACGGTATTTGCCATTGAAAGTAACGGCAAAAACCGCAATTACTTTTGCACCAAGTTAATAACATAGAAACATTCACAGGCTATTAAGTGAAACAAAACAGCTTATACAGGAGTGGACCCTGCAACCCTCAGATAATAAAGAGAGAAACAGAGTGAAGACACATAACATCACACAAATGCAGACTCTGAGACAGTTTAGCCTGAAACTGTTATCAATGATTATCTATGGGGTCAGTGGAATTACGACTGAATTTAATTTTCTTCTATTTGCTTATTTTTAATATTTATGCACTTAAAAAAAATATTTTAGGCTGGGGCAGTGGCTCATGTCTGAAATCCCAGCATTTTGAGAGGCTGAGGTGAGAGGATGGGAGGATCGCTTGAGGCCAGGAGTTCAAGACTAGCCTGTACAGCATAGTGAGACACTGTTTCTACAAAATATTTAGAAATTAGCTGGGCATAGTGTCATGTGTGTGTAGTCCCAGCTATTCTGGAGGCAGAGGCAGGAGGATCACTTGAGCCCAGGAGTTCAAGGCTGCAGTGAGCTATGATGGCACCACTGCACTCCAGCCTGTGTAACAGCAAGACTCTGCCACCCGAAAGAAAAAGAAACAAATAAAGGAAAGAAGGGACACAAGAAGGGGAAGAGAGAGGAAAAAAAGAAAGAGAAAGAAGAGGGAGGGAGGAAGGAAGGAAGGAAAGAGGGGGAGAGAGAGAAAGAGACAGAGAGAGAAAGAGAAAGAAAGAAAGAAAGAAAGAAAGAAAGAAAGAAAGAAAGAAAGAAAGAAAGAAAGAAAGAAAGAGAAAGAAACAAAGAAAGAAACAAAGAAAGAAACAAAGAAAGAAACAAAGAGGAAAAAGGAGAAAATACATTTCCAAATAAGAAAGCAGAAATAGGACAGCAGCAGTTTTCTCCTGGGAAATCCCTGCTAGGGTGGTGAGTCTTAGAAGCCGTCATCCCATGGGAAGATCAATTCTAAACATTTCTACAATGAAGGCTGAGAGAATCTAACATTGCAGTTTGGTACCACAACTCTTCCCACAACTCTCTTTGCTCTGCCTGGCTGGCCCCCCCAGAGAACTGATGACAGCCAGCATCTGGCAGGATGGGACGGCCAGGCTGCTGGACAGAACTGGGACCACAAGGTGAACTGGGCAGCTGCCACTCAGAGAAGAAACTGTGTGGCACCTGGACACACCTGGTTTAGGAAGCCCCTCCCCAGACTCAGAAAGGAGTGCTGCGCTGCGAGGAAAGAAAGGGCTGAGGTAGGGATTTGAGGACAGCATTCCTGCTCGCTTTTCGAGGAAAAAGGACTCAATGCCTCCCTCCAAGAGACACCAGCAGTGACGCCAGCCCCAGAACTGGAGGCTACAGCCCCAGTAAAGACAGGGAATCCAAAGAACTTCCTTGCAACAGGTGAAAAAGTAAAGACATGCATGCACTGGAAATATAGAAAAAAAGAAGGTCAAACCACCCACCCTTTCAGAAAAATAGTTCATTCCATGCAATAGATTAAATTCTATTTCCCAGTGATTTGCAGAACAGTATGGGACCTGAGTGCTAGCTCTGACTGAGCTTCTACGACTCCTCACAGAGACCCTTCTTCTCTGGTCTCACCTCTGTCAATTACCTGATCTGGAAATTTCACTCAAGTTTGTAAGGGGCGTTCCTATTTCAAAGGACCCTATGGTGAATTATTTGGCTTCAATGCAAATGATACTCAAGTATTATATATCTGTTCAGATATTCTTAAAGGGTTCCTTTAAGAAACAATTTGATTTTACTTTATTTTCTCTTCTGCTAATTCTCCGAAGAATTAAAGGGACTAAAAGAAGTCGCTCATTTAACACACTTCCATTGTTCTCCTATTACTAGCGTCTCCAATAGTATCTCAGCTATTGTTTCCCTCTTACATTGGAGCAAATAAATCACAGAGCAAGGGACAGAAGGCCAGGATTCCTTGCAGGGAGAACACAACTTGCAAACAAATACAAGCTTATTCTTTCCACACTGGTGTCCAGGAGTTATGATAACAGAGGGCCAAATGTACAGCTAGCTCTCCACAGTCTGGTTAGTCCTCCAATTAAACTTCATTTTTCTTTTGAGAAGGTGTCTTGCTCTATTACCCAGGCTGGAGTACAGTGGTGTGATCATAGCTCACTCAGCCTGAAATTCCTGGGTTCAAGCGATCCTCCCGCCTCAGTCTCCTGAGGAGCTGGAACCTTAGGCATGCACTACCATGCTTAGCTCATTTGTTTTTTTCTTGCTATGTTGCCCAGACTGGTTTCAAACTCTTGGGCTCAAGTAATCCTCCCACCTCAGCCTCTGGAGCAGCTGAAACTTCAAGCATGTGTCAGAATGGCTATAAGTAAAACGTCAAAAAACAAACAAACAGATGTTGGCAAGGATGTGGAGAAAAAGAATGTTTGTACACTATTGGTGTGAATGTAAATTGGTACAACCTCTACAGAAAACAATACGGAAATTTCTCAAAGAACTGAAAATAGAACTACCATTTGATCTAGCAATCCCACTCCTGGGAATCTATGAAAACGAAAAGAAATCATTTTATCAAAAAGAGGTATGCACCCACATGTTTATCCAAGCACTATTCACAATAGCAAAGATAAAGAATCAACTTAAGTGTCCATCAGTGGAGGACTGGATAAAGAAAATTTGGTATAGACATATATATACAGTACTAGCTCATTTTCATGCTGCTGATAAATACATACCCAAGACTGGACAATTTACAAAAGAAAGAGGTTCAATGGACTCACAGTTCCACATGGCTGGGGAGGCCTCACAATCACGGCTGAGGACGAGGAGGAGCAAGTCACATCTTACGTGGGTGGCAGCAGGCAAAGGGAGGGCTTGTGCAGGGAAACTCCCTCTTTTAAAACCAGAAGATCTTGTGAGACTTATTCACTATCACAGGAACAGCATGGGAAAGATTCAATTGCCCGCATGATTCAATTACCTCCCACTGGGTCCCTCCCATAACATGTGGGAATTCAAGATGATATGTGGGTGGGGACACAGCCAAACCATACCATGTACACACATACACACAATGGAATACTACTTAGCCATGAAAAAGAATGCAGCAGCAAGATAGATGGAACAGGAGGCCATTATCGTAAGTGAAATAAGTCAGAATACTATTTGATGTCTAAGCTATGTGCAATACACTATGTTAACAAATATATATATAAATTTTTAAAAGAACACAGAGGTAAGTCTGTGGTGAGGCTCGGGTGAGATGTCCACTGACGGCAAGGAGAGGGCCTTGGGACCTAAATAATGTGTACATATGCACATAGAGAGTAGAAACATAGACACTGGAGACTCAAAAAGGTAGGAGGGTGGGAGGGGGATGAGAGATGAGAAATTACTTAATGGATACAATGTACACTATTTAAGTGATGGTTCCACTAACAGCCCAGACTTCACCACTAGGCACAGCCTGGCCAACATGGTAAAACTCCGACTCTACTAAAAATACAAAAAAATTAGCCGGGCGTGAGGCAGGAGAATCACTTGAACCCAGAAAGCAGAGGTTGCAGTGAGCTTAGAGCACGCCATTGCACTCCAGCCTGGGCAACAGATCAAGACAACACAGCGGGACTCCATCTCATAAAAAAAGCAAACAGCAGACTGTGTGCTCTAAAAGTCAGGCTGTACTACCAGGTAAGCAGGAAGAGAGGGAGGGCCAAGATCAAGCCAAGCTGCTGACCAGGCAGCGAGGAAGGGCTAGGACCCCAGCCTACGACCTTGCAGAACGGTAGAGCAATCCAGCACCGTTCAGGCAAGGATAAATCCCAGGAAATCCAGTCCAGTCAGTCAAGCCTGAAGTGCAGGAGGACTCGGGGAGCTCTGGCTGTTCCCTAGGTGCACAAACTTCAGGAGTGGCTCTTACTGGGGAAGCAAGAATGAGGTAAGGAGTTTCCGGATGGAAGCAGAGAAAAGCCACAGTCCTGGGACCGACGATGACATAGCATAGAAGTTCTCTGCAGACACTTGTGCGACAACTCGAGCAATTAGAATTACAGAGGCGGCTGGAAGTGGTGGCTCATGACCATAATCCCACCACTTTGGGAGGCTGAGGCAGGCGGATCACTTGAGGTCAGGAGTTTGAGATCAGCCTGGCCTACATGAGGAAACCCCATCTCTACTAAAAATACAAAAATTACCCAGGCGTGGTGGCTCATGACTGTAATCCCAGCACTTTGGGAGGCTGAGGTGGGCAGATCTCCTGAGGTCAGGAGTTCAAGACCAGCTTGGTCAACATGGTGAAACCCCGTCTCTACCAAAAAAACAAAATTAGCTGGACATGGTGGCAGGCACCTGTAATCCCAGCTACGAGGGAGGCTGAGGCAGAAGAATTGCTTGAACCCAGGAGGTGGAGGTTGCAGTGAGCTGAAATCACACAACTGCACTCTACCCTGGGCGACAGTGAGACTCCATCTCAAAAACAAAAAAGAATTACAGAGGCAGCCTGGCCTTGCAGGTTAAGAGCATGGCTTTTAAAGTCATGAATCCAACTTCACTCTTCCTTAGCTGTGTGACTTTCAGCCAGATACTTAACCTTTCTGGAGTTAGGTGCCTTCATCTATAAAAATGTTGTTGAAAGGATTAAATGAGTTAATCTACGGGAAGTACTTAGAAAGCGGCACTTACATATCCATTAGCTGTCATTATGGTGCCTCCATCTTTACGATCACTTTCAGGTGCCCCCTAAGACTTCGCTTATTCTGTTTAAACACTTGATCTTCTAGGACGAAACGCGCACCCCATGAAAAAGCACTGTCTGTCTGAGTCCTTGAGTTTCGCATTCATTGTCTTCATCTCAAGGCAGCTCACAAAGCACAAAGAGCCGGGCAGGAAACCGTCCCTGTCGTCACTGACACGCTGAGACAGGGGACTTGGGTTCAGAAACCAGGAGAAAAGGATCCAGTGAAATATAACTGATTAGTCATATGCGCTGAGCACATCACGGCTGGGTGATAAATGCCAAGAGCATCAACTGTGAACTATTCTTACAACAAGCTGAACATAGTCACCAGGACACCAAGAAATCTACAGGTCGCAAGTGTTCTCTCTTGGTTTCAATGACAGGAGACAGTATTTTGGGCAAAAATGGTAAATGTAATTATTTTGCATGAAGTAGGGCAGCCTACATCAGCGTCCCACCTGGAAACAAGCTGCTGAACACCTGTCAAGGTGTCATCTCCAACTGCAGAAGGAAAGAACTTCATCAAGCTGCTGTATAGCTAACTAAGGTTGGTGAGTTGCCTGGAGGGAGGGGATGGAAAATCACAGGTGTAATTAACTGTGACATCGCTGGAGTCACAGGTGCCTTTAACGTGACTATACCCTCAGTCTTTCTGGATAGCTCTGTCTCCCGATTCTCCTGTACCAAGAACAGCACAAAGCGTCATCTTTCCTGGCATCTTCCTGCCATGTCTGTCCTCCTGAGCAGCCCTATCTGAATGGTCTGTGACTCTAAACAGATCACCCTGGGTCCCAGCTTCCTCCACTACAAAACACAGTGGTTTAGACCAACGGTCTCCAACATTTTTGGCAAGAAGGACCAGCTTCCTGGAAGACAATTTTTCCATGGACTGGGGGCAGGAGGGGATGGTTCTGGGATGATTCAAGCACATTACATTCATTGGACACTTTATTCCTATTATTCTGACATTGTAATAGATAATGAAATAATTCTACAATTCACCATCATGTAGAGTCCGTGGGAGCCCTGAGCTTGTTTTCCTACAACTAGACAGCCCCATCTGGGGGTGATGGGAGACAGTGACAGACCGTCAGGCATTGGATTCTCATAAGGAGCGTGCAACCTAGAGCCCTCATATGCGCTGTTCACAGTAGGGTTTGGGCTCCTATGAGAATCTGATCGGCTGCGGCTGATCTGGCAGAAGGCGGAGCTCAGGTGGTAACGCCAGCGATGGGGAGTGGCTGTAAATACAGACCAAGCTTCCCTCCCTGGCCCTTCTCTCACCTCCTGCTGTGCAGCCTGCTTCCTAACAGGCCACAGACCAGTCAGCACCCAACCATGGCCCAGGGCTTAGGGATCCCCTGTTTAGACTAGATAATTCCTCAGTTCCTTTCCATTTCTCCAAGCCTCCAATTCTGACTATAAATTCTGACCAGGAGTGAAATAAGCCAGGCACAGAAAAAGAACTTT
The DNA here is from genome assembly GCA_004027835.1 of Alouatta palliata. Lineage (NCBI taxonomy): Eukaryota > Metazoa > Chordata > Mammalia > Primates > Atelidae > Alouatta > Alouatta palliata. Next base: position 19,178 of record PVKV010022740.1, on the reverse strand, counting down.
GCATGTTCCTACCTATTTGTGGGGGCTCTTTTTCTCTCCTTTTTCAGGATGTGATTTTTTTTTTCAAGACAGATTCTCACTCTGTTGCCCAGGCTGCAGTGCAATGGGGCAATCTCGGCTTACTGCAACCTCCGCCTCCCAGGTCCAAATGATTCTCCTGCCTCAGCCTCCCAAGTAGCTGAGCTACAGATACGAACCACCACACCCAGCTAACTTTTGCATTTTTTTTTTGGTAGAGACGAGCCCTCACTATGTTGACCAGGCTGGTCTCGAACTGCTGACCTCAAGTGATCCACCTGCCTCAGCCTCCCAAAGAGCTGTGCCCAGTTTCAGTGATGTGACATTTCTGTTGCCTCGTACCCTTTGAGAGTTCCAAGGAGTTCTGTATCAGATTTTTGGAAGCTCAACAGAAGCATTTATCTCTTTGGGTGTTGAGAATTAGATAACTTCAGTGTTTATTTAAAGATTGCTGGGTGCAATGGCTCCTACCTGTAATCCCAGCACTTTGAGGCCAAGGCAGGAGGATTGCTTGAGCCCAGGAGTTAAAGACCAGCTGGGCAACATGGTGAAACCCCATCTCTACAAAAAATTTAAAAATTAGCTGGGCTAAGTGGCTAACTTTGGTCTCAGCTACTCAGGAAGCTGAGGTGGGAAGATCATTTAAGCCCAAGAAGTCGAGGCTGCAGTGAGCTATAATTGTGACTCTGCACTCCAGTCTGGGTGATAGAGACCCTGTCTCTAAATAAATAAATAAAAATAATGCCTTCCAGGTGGAGTGGCTCACACTTGAAATCCCAGCACTTTGGGAGGCCCAGGTGGGTGGATCATCTGAAATCAGGAGTTCAAGACCAGTCTGGCCAACATGGTGAAACCCTGTCTCTACTAAAAACACAAAAATCAGCCAGGCATGGTGGCAGGTGCCTGTAATCCAAGCTACTCGGGAGGCTGAGGCAGGAGAATCACTTGAACCCAGGAGGTGGAGTTTGCAATGAGCCGAGATTGCACCGTTGCACTCCAGCCTGGGCAATGAGGAAAACTCCGTCTCAAAAATAAATAAATAAAATAAAAAATAATGCAAGGACCAAGTCAAAAGCTAGCAAGCAGTACTGGGGTCACCAGAGCTCAGAAGCAGGGTAACATCCATGCAACTCACTTGAGGTTTGGGTCTCGGCAGGAAAAGAAAACCACCCATGTCAGCTGAGGGCAGAAGATCTATCGGTTACCTGCTACCACCAAGTGACTCATGGAGAAAACGGAATGATGGCAACCCACAAAACAGGCTGGAAAATGCAATCACCTCGCAGAGACCTCTCTGCCGCTTGGCATCTGGGCATTTTACCCAAACAAAACGTGACTTAACTGTTTTTTGGTGGGTTTTGTTTGTTTTTTGGAGACAGGGTCTTGTTCCGTCACCCAGGCTGGAATGTAGCGGTGCAATCTCAGCTCACTACAGCCTCCACCACTGCAACCTCCACCTCCTGGGTTCAAGCGATTCTCCCGCCTCAGCCTCCGGAGTATCTGGGATTGCAGGCGCCCGTCACCACGCCTGGTGAAATTTTGTATTTTTTAGTAGAGATGGGGTTTCGCCATGCTGGCCAGGCTGGTCTCAAACTCCTGGCCTCCCAAAGTGCTGAGATTACAGGCATGAGCCATTGTGCCCAGCCTTGATTTAACTACTCAAAGTGGTTTCACAAACTCAGATACTGACCTTCTTTACACAAAGTTTGCTTGTCTTGGATAGGCACAGAGAGGAGACTTCAGCTAGTGGGTCACATACCTCTAGGTTTCCAGGTACTAAGCTGTGACCCTGTGTTGCTTACCGAAACTTGCTCCACCTGTTTCTTCATCTATAGCATGGGAGAAACAGAGCAGATGACACCTACTAAGTACTAAGCTAGTTGGCCATTACTATTTCTCACTTCCTGCTGAGATGGAATATGTGTTTATGTGTACACATACAGAATGAATCATCACCCACAGATCAGATTTAAAAAACAAGCAACTGGTTTTCCGAAGCAGCAGTAGGAATGCGGGGGGCTGCTACGCCACATCAGTGTTCCGTACAGATGTTTGAGGTTTTCTTACCAGGCTATAAAAATGTTTACACAGTAATTAGGCCTGTTATCAGTACGCAAACAGATTACACTTTACAGAATGAATGAACGGCTCAAAAACTCTCCCGGTTTTTATGAGGTTTGGAGCATTTTCCTAATTCTTGGGTTTATGAAAATAAATTCGGTTTCCAATAACACCGAGCCACGGCTGAGTGTAGGGGAAAGGGCTCTGGGGTGTAACATGAACTCTGTTTGACAGCAGACATGTCACTCGATCTCTCTGACTGAGTCTCCCATCTGTAAAATGAGCTAACCAGTTCCTCCCCTCCTTTAAATTCCATGGTTCTACTACTTTGCAGTCAATGTCTTTTAAACACATATTCATTCTTCTCTTCACCACAAAGGATATGTTTAATCAATGATTTTTTAAGGTAGTAATTCTGCTGAATCACATAATGAGTCCAATCCAACACTATTCATTCATACTGAGACAAATTGTGGCAGTTAATTCCTGACATTTAAGCCCCCAAGCCCAGTCTGTAGGATGAGGCCACAAGGTCGACTTGGGCTTCCTGTGGATATCCAGCTCTTCAGAACACATCAGTGGTTCTGAGTAACACTTTATTGATGCTGGATATGGTGACTCACACCTGTAATCCCAGCACTTTGAGAGGCTGAGGCAGGAGAGAATCATCTGAGGTCAGGAGTTCAAGACCAGCCGGGCCAGTGTGGTGAAACCCCATCTCTACTAAAAATACAAAAAATTAGCCAGGCATGGTGGCACACACCTGTAATCTCAGCTACTTGGGAGGCTGAGGCAGGAGAATCGCTTGAACCTGAGAGGCGGAGGTTGAGGTGAGCCAAGATCGTGCCACTGCACTCCAGCCTGGGCAACAGAGCAAGACTCTGTCTCAAAAATAAATAAATAAATAAACACTTCATTGAATGTTTTTCTTTTCCTGTTTCCAAAAAATAATACTCAGTTGTAACAAATATGACACCAAAATCATTAGCCAAGCTGTCTAATCTGTACTTCTGTTTCCCTATTGCCTAACTTTTGTTAATAAAAAAGTACAAGTGATTTGTAATCGTGATACAAACTTTTGAGATCTAATACCAAAGCAATAATATTTAAATGTTCAGAAATGAGCTTTTAATGAATATTTAATTGCTCTATTCTTCATAAGTATAAATTATGCTTCAGTAACACTGAATACTAAAAAGGCAAGGTTCAGTTTTTCTTAGTTAAGTTATATGTTCAAATTTCCTAATAGTTTGTTTCAAAGGGGGAGAAAAGGTCATCTTGGTTTCAACCTCTACAAGGAATTTGGAGAGTAATTAGAAGCACGGTATTCTTACAGCAATATTCCAAATTCAACAAAATTTAGATGTATGTATTTGAAATCCATAGAATAAAAACAAAAATCTAACAATATATGTACTTGAAACGTTAATGGTATTGAGAATGAGAGTGAAGAAAGGTACCTTCCATTTTCAATGTAACACTTCTGTACAGCTTTTAATTTTTTAAAAAAAGAATGTTTACTTTCATCACTAAAAAATATCTTAAGCATAAAACAGAGCCACTCATTGGGCACTTGGTCAAAATAAGTGATATGGTTTGGCTGTGTCCCCACCCAAATCCTCACCTTGAATTACAGTAATTCTGAAGTGTCAAGGGCGGGGCCAGGTGGAGATAACTGAATCACGGAGCAGCTTCCCCCATGCTGCTCTCACGGTAGTGAGTAAGGCTTACGAGATCTCATAGTTTTATAAATGGGAGTTCCTTGCACAAGCTCTCTTGCCTGCCGCCATGGAAGACATCCCCTTGCTCTTCCTTCATCTTCCGCCATGATTGTGAGACCTCCCCAGCCATGTGGAACTGTGAGTCCATTAAACCTGTTTCCTTCATAAATTACCCAGTCTCAGGTAGGTCTTTATTAGCAGCGTGAGAACAGACTAATACAGTGAGCACCCTCTTCTGCCCCAACCAGGACCGTGGGTTTTTTAGATTAAAATTTCCAAAATAAGATGGCAGGAGGAAAGTGTTTAACAGATATAGTCTCCCAACACTCTATTCAAGGCATTGGTGATCATCGGTGTCTATATTTTTTTTATTTATTTATTTTTTTGAGACAGAGTCTCGCTCTGTCACCCAGGCTGGAGTGCAGTGTCACAATCTCAGCTCACTGAAACCTACGCCTCCCAGGTTCAAGTGATTCTCTTGCCTCAGCCTCCCAAGGAGCTGGGATTACAAGCGCCCACCACCACGCCTGGCTAATTTTTTGTATTTTTAGTAGAGATGGGGTTTCACCATGTTGGCCAGGCTGGTCTTGATCTCCTGACCTCATGATCCACCCATCTCGGCCTCCCAAAGTACTGGGGTTACAAGCTTAAGCCACAGCACTCTGCCCAGTGTCTACATTTTAAAACACATCTTTTCCCGACTATGAAAGAAACGTGTGCTCATTTGCAAAACCATAAACTCACTTGTAATGCCCACACCTTTGGACAAGCACTGTTAACACTTTCGGTCCATTTATTCCCATTGTTCTTCGGTTCCACGTTTTTACACAAAACTGAAATCATATTACGATTGCCCTTTTGTTTGTATCCTCACTTAACTGGTACATTAGCAATCACCAAATTGAGGCCACCACAGCATTTTCTCTCCATCCGTTACTCTTAAACACTACATTTTATTTCACACGCTGATGGATACTCACTTTTTTGTACCGAGGTAGTGCAGGCAGAATGGACAGCTGGATATAGGATGATCTTTGGGAAATACAGACTAAGTCACATCACTCACATGTTTAAAACCCATCAGCGGCCTCTACTGAACTCGGTATCAACCCAAACTCCACAGGGTGGCCCATATGAGCTAGCCCCCTGCTCTCCAAACTCCTCTCCTGCCACACCAGCCTCCTTCCTTCTCCTCTAATGAGCCCAGCTCCTTCCTGCTTCGAAGCTTTTGCACTGGCTGTTCCCACACCCTGGAAGTCCTTCCACAGTTATTTCCCCCCGTTATCCCTTCGTGTCATTCTAATGTCAGCCCTATTATAGCTCATCAGTGAGACCTTTCTTGGTTGGACACGGTGGCTCATGCCTGTAATCCCAGCGGTTTGGGAGGCCCAGGCAGGTGGATCACTTGAGGTCAGGAGTTCGAGACCAGCCTGGCCAACATGGAGAAACCCCGTCTCTATTTAAAATACAAAAATGAGGCCAGGCTCGGTGGCCAACACCTAATCCCAGCACTTTGGAAGGCCAAGGTGGGAGGATCACCTGAGGTCAGGAGTTCGAGACCAGCCTGGTCAACATGATGAAACCCCTTCTCTACTAAAAATACAAAAATCAGCTGGGTGTGGTGGCAGGTGCCTGTAATCCCTGCTACTTGAGAGGTTGAATCGCTTGAACCCGGGAGGTGGAGGTTGCAGTGAGCCAAGATCACGTCACTGTATTCCAGCCTGGATGACAAAGCGAGAGAGAAAAAAAAAATACAAAAATTAGCTAGACATGGTTGTGCATGCCTGTAATCCCAGCTACCAGGGAGACTGAGGCAGGAGAATCACTTGAACCCAGGAGGCAGAGGTTGCAGTGAGCCAAGATCACACCACCGTATTCCAGCCTGGCAGCCTGGGCAACAAGGCAAGACTGTCTTGAAAACAAAACAAAACGAAACAAAACAACCAATGAGACCTTTCTTGCCATCCAATCTGAAGTAGCCATTGCATCTGTCTCAATTATATCCTCCAACTTTGTTTTTATATTCTTTATTGTGTCTTACACCACTGGACAATAAGGGTACCATCTCTGTCTGACTAATTCACCATTTTCCCAGTACCTGAACCAAAGATGCTCAATACATACTGGTTGGATGAATGAAAGCATCTTAAAAGAACCCAGATTTGTGGTGCATGAGATAAAGTAACCTGCTAAAATCGGTCTTATTCACAGCAGCACAGTCCCTTAATGAGACTTTTTAAAATAGATTGTCACCCTCTCCAATAGCCTGGTCATGGTGAGCTGCCCACAGCCCTGCCAGTGGGAAAGCAAACCGGCTATTTGGTCTTGTTCGGACTTCAATTTTGCTTCTCCACCCTGTTACCTAAACCAGAAGCCCACTCCCACGCCAATTAATAAGTCCTGCCAATTCTGTCTTCTATGGAAGACAAGCCCACCATTGCTGTCACTGTCTTTTAGCAGAATCATTCCAGTTTCCTTTCAGAAAACAGTCTCTCCCGATCCTGGTGACTTTTCAGAAAACTACCCCTAGATATAAGGACCCAAAACTATGCCACGGTTGGATATGTCCTCTGGGCATCTTGAGTGCAGCAGAATGATACAATAATAATGATAGAGGGCAGGTGAGCCCCACAATTGGGGCTTAACCTGGAAGGGTTCTTGGCTTTGCCCACGAAAGAATTCAAGGGCCAGCCAGCGGTGTGAGACAGCAACTTTGTTTTTTAATAGTCACAGAATATATATTTACTTATTTACTCATTCATTGTATTGTTTCTTCCAATTTTTATCTTAAGTTCAAGGGTACATGTGCAGGATGTGCAGGTCTGTTTTGTTACAGAGGTAAATGTGTACCATGGTGGTTTTCTGTACAGATCATCCCATCACCCAGGTATTAAGCCCAACATCCATTGGCTATTCTTCCTGATGCTCTCCCTCCTATCAACCTCCACCATCCAACAGGCCTTGGTGTGTGTGTGTGTGTGTGTGTGTGTGTGTGTGTGTGTGTGTATGTGTCCCCATGTGTCCGTACATTCTCATCAGTTAACTCCCACTTATAAGAGAGAACATGCAGTATTTGGTTTTCAGTTCCTGCGTCTGCTAAGAAGAATGGCCTCCAGCTCCATCCATGTCCCTGCAAACGACATGATTGCATCCCTTTTTATGGCTGCATAGTATTCCAAGGCGTACGTGTACCACATTTTCTTTATCCAGTCTATCACTGATGGGCATTTAGGATGACTCCATGTCTGTGCTACTGTGAATGGCAGACAGCAACTTTTATTGAAGCAGCAACGTACAGCAGCAGAGATGCTCCTTCCTGTGGAGCAGGGCTACTCCGTAGGCAGTGTGTCCAGCGTAGCAGTCCAGAAGCTGTGCTGTAGGCATATTTATACCTACTTTTAGTTACATGCAAATTAAGAACAGTTTACGCAGAAATTTATAGAAATAGGGTGGTAACTTCCAGGTGGTTGGGTCATTGCCTTGGAAAGGAGCCGTAACTTCCAGTTGTTGCCATGGCAATGGTAAACTGACATGGTACACGGTGGGTGTGTCTTATGGAAAGCTGCTTCAGCCCCAGCCCTGTTTTAGCTGGTCCTCAGTGTGGTCCAGTGCCTGAGCCTCACCTCCTACCTCAATAATAATAGAAAAGGTTGGAGATCATTTACTTCCATAGCATCCCCTGGGAGAGACCGTAAGTCAATTCCTGCCACTGAGATACCCTGGACTGCCTAATTCCTGTCTGTTTCCTGCCTGGTTCTTCGGGGATGCTCTTAATCCTGTGAGTTTCCATCAATATTTCTAATGCCATCTTTGTCAACATTGTTACCAGACTTAAATTTCTGTTGCTTGCAACCCAAGGATCCTAACTGCCAATTCTCCTGTTGGCCAAATTCATCCCATCTTCTCCACCCTCCCCGCCATGGCCACATCAGCCTGGCCTGGCCTTCAGAGCCAGCTTCCACCCTGATATCCATGTTTCTGGTCTTCCCAGTGCCAGATCCACTCACCACGAAGTCTCCAGCCAAATCAGACCATGCCACCCTAATGCAGAAATGCCGAGCCCCTGGTCCTGACCAAAAGCCCCAATTTGTCATTCTGGTCTCTTCTTTTGTACCTCCCTGTATCAACCTTTAAGCACCAAGAACTCCAAATCACCAGCTGCTTCCTCATATTCTCCATGTGTGTTCTAAGCCTTTCCCACCCTTTTCTCTGCACCAGAATAGCCATTAAAAGTTAACCACGTCCTAATCATTCTTTAAACTCAGCTCGGACATTGCCTCCACCCTTGCCTAGCTACCATCCATCTCTGCTCAAACGTGCAGCCGGAACACATGGTCTGCCCTCCCCACTAATCTGTGAATTTTTTGATGACAGTCATTGCGTCATCTTCATCTCTCTATCCATACTGCATAGCAGGCACTGAATAAATGTTAGTTGAATGTTAAATGATTAAAAACATAATTCATATTGAAAAACCACAGGTTGGATGCAACAGTGGCGTTTCCCTTTTCCTCCTTTGGAACCACATTTGGAATTATCCTCAAATCGAGTGTTCCTAGAAATCTGCCAACGCTCTGCTAATCCTGAAGGGTGGTTTCATAGCTTAAGAGTCAGAACTCTTGACTGTTTTCACAAGCATTGGAGGCTGTTGCTGGTCACACTGCTTAACGGTTCTCAATCATGAAAGGACATTTTGGACACTCTGACTATACCAGTTGAAGCCCCAAGTGAGGGGCTAAGGTGCCACCCATCCTACACCAACATGGGCACACAAAGGGAATATGCAAAAAAGAAAAAAGAAAAAAAAAAAGCTTATCATCAAACTTCAAACCAGTCTGGGCTCCAACCGGTACAGGCACACTTGAGAAGAAAAAGGCTTTGGTGTAGGATTCTCCTTCCTCCCCAGACCAACCGCACAAGACACAGCTCCTCTTGTGCCTCCGTTTCCTCACCAGGAATGAGGAATGAGATCCTGACCTAGATTCACTCAACGAACACGGACAGGGCGCCCACTCTGTGTCTGACTCTGAGCAAGTTACTGCAGGTCAAAAGTTCCCAAAATGCTCTTCCTATCACAAGGAGGCGGTGTGGAAAGTGTGTGGCGCAAAGCACGGAAACCCAGCCCTTTAGCATCAAACCGTAACCCAGCTTCTGTCCTGCAAGCTACACAGCCCCAGGAAAAGTTATTTCACTTCCCTTAGCATCCATTTCCAAGCAGGAAAAATGAGGAATATCCATTTTTATACTCATGACATGAGCTCAAAGGTGTGAAGGGCTCTGGCACACAAGTAGGATCTCAGAAATCTGAATTAAGAGGGTCTTCAAAGGCCTTAAACGTCCAAAGTTCTGTCAATCCATCAGAATCTTTCTCGTAATGAGAGCTGGCGCCCCCTTCTGACACCCGGCGAGCACTGCACAGGCTGTCGGTACAAGAATGTGGTAAAAGACACCACTGCACACGCCGCAACAGGAGGAAGGGCCAGCCACAGACCCCTCCCCTGCTGGTGACCCTCCCGAGGCCACGGCTATGAAAAAGACATTTCTAAAAGGGTCCCCGGCCCTGCCCAATATTTAAGGAGGGATCAGAAGCCACCCACTGGGGAGATAAATGTAAAAACTCAACAAAGAACAGCTGTCATCCACCCCCGGGCCTGTCCCACCCCCTCCCCTTACAGAGGAAAGGGCGTCCTGTCTGTCCGTCAAGGCTTGCCCCTCCGTTTCTCAACAGAACCAGCTGAATTAAATTATTTTCTTTCTAAAAAGCCCTTATCCTGCACCGTAGCTGAAGGCCTGGTTACTGGCAATAGCTGCTTTCAGAGTTCAGGGAAAGGTGACATGTTGGTGAACAATTCTGAGAGGATTTAGCTCTCTGCCAAAAAAATATCGTGAGGATTGGATTTCCAAAGAGTTTTGTTTTCATTACTCCACTTAGATACACCCAGTAACCAACTTCACTGCCGTAGAACAGCTTCTCAGTAAACAGCTCCACGCAGCTATTGCCATGAAAAACCCACACGTCCGCAGTGAACTCAAAAAACAGAGCCCGTCCACGGGGCTTCCACCAGGGCAGGCCGCTGGGGACACAGCTCAGGGCATGCTTGGGGCTTTCGTCGGGGACCCCACCGATTGCCTGAGGAACTAGCAAAGTTATGCAGTTCCTGGAGCCCAGGAATGAATCCTAACCTGGGCGTGGTGACAGAACTGCAAGGCTGAAAGGTCTGAGGAGACACCTGGGCATCAGTATACACAGGTAGCAGATACAAATCAACACTCCGCATTCTTCTTCCAACACCTCCTCCCACCCCACAAAAACGAAACAAAACCACCAACAAGCCAAGGAGGAGAGCTGGAATCCGGCGCCTATGAAAAACACGTCCTGTTCTAGCCTCAAGACAATTTCACACCAAATGGCTTTAAATTCCTTTCCAAAAGCTCTGATGCCTGAATTGAAAAATAATTTCCCTTTTTGAGCAAAAGTCAGCAGTTAAAGAAGCAGAACCTGCAAATCCTAGGAGCTCATGAGTTCTCATATGTGCACAAATGTTGCGTTTATCTGCACACAAGCAGCGCAGAAATCTACCCATTCTTTCTGAGAAGGTCATCTCAACTCTGTCACAGAGGTTACTGTGGGTCACTCTAAAATGTAGTTATTATCAACACTAAACAGACTTCCCAGCCACATGCAGCCGGCGCTAAGCTGCTATTCCCTGAGCCCAAGAAAGTCTTTTTTTTTTTTTGGTAGAAAGGCGGCTCAGGGCCTCGGGATGGCTGGCGCCCCAGTCTTGGCACCCAGGGAACTGCAGGCACCGCTTCACCCGGGAGCTAAGGGCTTCGACCCAAATGGAAGAAAGGCGCCTTCCTCACACAAGCCTGGTCCAAGAAAAAAGAGCAGTGGGAAACCACGGCGGGGTGGCGGCCCGGGCGCACGTGGCCCGAGGCTAGGACGAAGCCGATGCCCTCTGCGCCCCCAGCCCGTTGGAAGGCTGCGTCCCCCGTTCGCCCTCGCCCTGAGGCCGGCCCAGAACTACCTGCTGCTGCCTGGGCGCCCTCAGACCAAGTCTCGGGAAGTTCACTCCGCGTTGAGCTAATCCGGGGAGACTGGGCACCCGCGTAAACCCAGACTGCCCGGGGAACACGGAGCCCACCCCTGCCCAGGCGCCAGACCCGTCCAGCTGCTGGGAGCTCGGGGACTGGGTCCCAGCCGGACTGCAGAGGCCTCTCCGGTTACCCCTTGCCCCCCAGCGCCCCCGGCCCCGGGCGGGTGGCAGCCAGGAGCGTGCGCCCAGGAAGGCGAGCAGTCGGCGCCGGGGCTAGAGAGGGAGGGAACCCTGCCTCCCGCCTCCCCCGATCGCCATGACTCCCTCCGGCTTCCTGAAGAGACCTGGCTGCCGCGGGGCGCTCCCACCTGGGCTGCGGTGCTGCTCCGGGTCCCCTGTCCTCCCTCCCCACCGGCCGGGGCCGGGGGCGCAGCCCGGTGGCCACCGGCGCCCGGGGGTAGAAGAACGGCTGGCAGCCTCCGGCGCGCACGGTGCCGGGACACCCGAGTGAGCCGCGGCCCTTCCCCGCCGCACACCCCCAGGCCGGCGGCCAGGAGACGGCTGCACCGAGGGCAGAGGGGTCCGGGCCGCCGCAGCCCGCCGGGTGGGAGCCAACAGGTCCGGGAGGCGCCGTCCGCGGGTCGCCCGCCCACTCCGAGCACGGGGGCCCGCGACCGCCCGGGGGTTTGGGCGCCCTGCAGAGGGGCGAGGACCCCGGGAAGAGGGGAGGAGAGGTGGCGCGGGGCGGGGAGCGGGCGGCCGCACTCACCTCACGCTGGGCCGGGGCCCCGCAGCCCGGCAGCCGACGCGCCTCCGCACCGCGCGGGGGGCTCCCTCCGAGGCCGGCAGGGAGGGGGCGGCGCGGAATGGAGGCGCCGCGCCGGCAGCGCTCAGCGTCTCGCTCACACCCCCCGCCGGCAGCCGCGTCCTCGCGCCGGCATCTTCGCTGCCACCGCCGGCTCCCTCGGCGCCCCCGGGCCGCTCCCCACGCGCGCGCCGGGACCCGCACGAGCCCCCTCGCCGACTCGGAGTGCGATCTGGGCGCGAGCCTCCCTGTCTGTGTCCTCCGCTCCCGCCTGGGGACGCGTGCCCCGCACCCCGCACCCCGCCCCGCGCGCTCCTCTACCCCTCCCGCTGCCGCCGGCCGCGCGGGCTCAGCCCATGTGCGCGGCTGCCGCGCTGCGCCCCGGAGCGCAGTGGCCGAGGCCCCGCCGGAGTTGCGCGCCCCAGAAACTCCATGCAGCTCCGGCCTCCTCCCGGCTCCTCCTCCCTGGCGGCTCCGTCCCCTCCGCCCGCGCCCGCAGACTCCGGAGCCGGGTTCTAGGCTCGCCCCGGCCGCCTGCGCCCCGGCTCCTACGAGGGTCGGGGGCCCCCGCCCCCACCCTCCGCCTCTCCAATGGCTCCCTCGGTTTCCAGGCAGCGCAACCTGAGGAACGCCTCGGCGCGCGCGCACTCACACTCGCGCGCACACACACGCGCACACACACACACGCACACACTCGCGCGCACATGCACGGCACACACAGGCAGACTCGCGGGGGGCGGGCGGGCGCTGGGCAGACGGCGCTCCTTCCTTCCCTTCCCGAAGACGCTGCCCACGTTAACTCCGGCAAACTGCTGCTCGTCGGCACAAGGCAGCTCGCCCCGCGCCCGCCGCCTTCACTACTTCATCCCGGTGCCCACGTCCCAGGGCCACGGTCACACCTGAGCCCAGGGGAAGGCGGGGCGCCAGGGCGGAGGGGCCGATGGCCCAAACTGCGGGGGAGGGCGGGGGTGGGGTACCGCGTGACCGCCCCTGGCAACGTCCAGGGAGGCACCGCTGCCGCGGGGCATCGCCCACCCATCACGGATTCCCCCCTCCAGAGCCTCAGAACACGTGGCGTGGCCCCCACTTCTCCCAAGGTCACAGGATGGATCCGACGGGAGGGAGAGGGCGCTTGGGCACAGGTGTGAGCTACAGATTCGCAGACTGTCCGCAACTTGCCCACGCGCTGACCTCTGCTGGTCTCCGCCCAGACAGCCCCCTCTCTCCCCGGCCCCGGGTCTCAAGGGCAATGCATTTGCTTGGAGTCAGCAGTCACCTTTCCCAGTCCCCACCTGTCTGCCTCCCAGGAGCTGATGGAATACACAGCGCAACCAAGGTTTGTCTTGGCAAGAAGAAGAAAGAATCGAAGCAGCGAGGTGGGTCTCAGACTGTCCCGTAGACAGATTAGACGCTTGCCAGTCCCTTTCTGCTGCCCCCAAGGGTGTGCCAATAAAGAAGGAACAACAAACCTGGCTGAAGCAGGCTAGTCCTTCCTCACAGCACCCTCCTTTCCCGAGTCCCCAGTTTCGTGTCCCCTCTTGGTGGCAGAAAGACCGCTCACCAGCTCAGATGCCTCTGATTCCAGAACCAGAGAAAAGACACATGTGAAAATGCTCACACCAATCAGGAACAAAAGCAGTCAATGCTGCTCTAAGCGGCTCATCCAAACAGCTCAGCAGTCACCTCTCCACTGTTTGGTTCAACTGCCAGGAAAGTTTGGGCATTTTGTTTCTGCCAGCCAGCAGCACAATCAGGGTCGTGTGTGTGTGTGTGTGTGTGTGTGTGTGTGTACCTTCTGGCTTGTCGCCTGGGCGTGGTTTCAGAGTCCCTGAAGCACTGGTGGGTGCCACGCCTTTGGCATTTAGCATTTGCTAACCTGTATGATTACTATCTTGTATGCACCCTAGAACAGGGAATTCATCCCCTCAAGCATTTATCCTTTGAGTTACAAATAATCCACGTACACTCTTTATGTTATTGTAAAATACATGAGTTATTATCGACTATAGCCACCCTGCTGTGCTACCAAATAGATCTTATTCATTCTGACTTGTTTTTCACCGATTCACCATTGCCCTCACCGCCCACCCAACCCCCCTCACCCTTTCCCGCCGTAGGCTATGTCCGTGAGCTGAAATCTTTAATTTTTTTTTTGAGACAGTCTCACTCTATTGCCCCAGCTGGAGTGCATTGGCGCAGTCTCAGCTCACTGCAATCTCCACCTCCCAGGTTCAAGTGATTATCCTGCCTCAGCCTTCTGAGTAGCTAGGATTACAGGCACGCACCACCACGCCCGGCTAATTCTTTGCATTTTCAGTAGAGACAGGGTTTCACCATGTTAGCCAGGCTGGTCTCAAACTCCTGACCTCATGATCTGTCCGCCTCAACCTCCCAAAGTGCTGGGATTACAAAATTGTTTTGATTTTTAGATCCCATAAATAAGTGAAAACGTGATATTTGTCCTTCTGTGCCTGCCTTATTTTACATAACATAATGATCTCCACTTCCACCACGTAGTTACAAATGACTGGATCCCATTCTTTTTTATAGCTGAATAGTGCTCCATTGTGTACGCGTACCACATTTTCTTCATCCATTTATCTGTTGAGGGACAACTGGGTTGCTTCCAAATCTTAACTCTTGTAAACAGTGCTGCAACAAACATTGGAGTGCAGATACCTGTTCAATAAACTACTTTCTGTTCTTTGGGGTATACACTCAGCAATGGGATTGCTGGATCATATGTTCCCTAGCAACCTTATAACTGAGATGTAACAGGCACCACTGTTAGGGACTTGCAGGGTACCCCTCCCCTACCCTAGCATGAAAACACAGAAAAATCTTGAGTTCCTTCAAAGAAATTCCAGGCACCTAGCTAGCCCTGAGAAGTAAACCAGCAACTTGATAAGCAAGAAGGTAATTGTAGCTTAAAACAATAGCCAAGAAAGTTAGAGTCAGGAAAGTTTTTGTTTCCTGCATCCGTCTGTTCTCATGCTGCTAATAAAGTCATACCCAAGATGGGGTAATTTACAAAGGAAAGAGGTTTAATGGACTCAGTTCCAGGTGGCTGGGGAGGCCTCACAATCAGGCGGAAGGTAAAGGAGAAGCAAAGGCACATCTTACGTGGTGGCAGGCAAGAGAGCTTCTGCAGGGGAACTCCCATTGATAAAATCATCAGATTTGTGAGACTTACTACCACGAGAATAGTATGGGGTCGACCTGCACCCGTGATTCAATTACCTCCCATGACTTAGGGACTTGCAGGGTACCCCTCCCCTACCCCTACGTGGGAATCATGGGAGCTACAAGTCAAGATGAGATTTGAGTGGGGACACAGTCAAACCATATTATTCCCTAGAGAATCTAAACAAAACATCTTAGTGTACGTCCTTGAGTTGTTTTCCAGAAACCTGGACCCCATTAAACTGATCAACTAGCACACAGACCTCAGATAAGGGGGAACTGAGAACTAAAGTCTAACTGCGGTTCTTGTTCTAACTTTCTTCCTGAGGGATCTGGAGGAAGCCGCACTCACAGGCCAGAGTGAACATTCTTTTCCACAGACCCCATATTTTTAGACAAAGCTTCACCTCCTTAACCAATCACAGATCAGAAAATCTTTGAACTCACCTATGACATTTGTAGAGATGGGATCTCCCTATGTTGTCCAGGCTCATCTCAAACTCCTGGCCTCAGTTAATCCTCCCACCCACACCTTCCAAAGTACTGGGATTACTAGTCCCAGTGTGAGCCTATGGGGGCCTCTGCTTCCAGATGTCTGTTTTTTCAAATCAGACTAAATGTAGAGCCTTGATGTATTGATTTGTGTCTTTGCCTGTAGCCTCTGCCTCCCAACTTTAAAAATCCTTCCCTGTAAGCCAACTGGGTGGTTGGGACTTAAGCATGAGCTGCCCAGTTCTCCTTGCTTGCTGCCCTGCAAATAAATGCCTTCCTTTCTTCTGCAGCAAAACCTTGACGTGGATAGCTGGTCTTACTGCTCTGGGTGAGCAGCCCCAGTTCTATTCAATAGCATGACATGCTTGAGCCAGGGGTTGAGCTTTAGGTACCTAGTTTAGAGATGTGCACAGAAGGTGAGATGCTTTGGCTCTGTGTCCCCTCCCAAATCACACCGTGAACTGTACTCCCGTAATTCCCACATGTTGTGGGAGGGGCCTGGTGGGAGATAACTGAATCATGGGGGCAGTTTCTCCCATATTGTTTTCATGGTAGTGAATAAGTCTCTCCAGATCTGATGGTTTTATAAGGGGAAACCTCTTTCACTTGGCTCTCTCACTCTGTCTCTTGTCTGCCGCCATGTAAGATGTGACTTTTGCCTTCCACCATGATTGTGAGGCCTCCCTAGCCATGTGGAACTCTGAGTCCATTAAATCTTTCTTTTGTAAATTGCCCAGTCTCAGGTATATCTTTACCAGCAATGTGAAAACGGACTAATACAGAAAGTATTATACTTACAGGGGTTTCCACAGTGGGTCGCAGGCAGATGAATAGAGTTGACAGGGTCTCCATAAGATCTTTCCCTCTGATCCCTTAATTGGGATGAATGCTGCATTATCTAACAATCTGTTGCCTCTGTAAGCAATTATTTTGTCACTTTCTAGATGACAACCAGGTCACTAAAATGCCTTGGTAGGGCCAGGCATGGTGGCTGAAGACTGTAATCCCAGCACTTTGGGAGTCCAAGGCAGGCAGATCACTTGAGGTCAGGAGTTTGAGACCAACCTGGTCAACGTGAAACCCTGTCTCTACTAAAAATACAAAAAATAGCTGGGCATGGTGGCAGGTGCCTGTAATTCTCCTGCCTCAGCCCCAGCTACTCTGGAGGCTGCACTCCAGTCTGGGCAACAGCAAGACTCAGTCACAAACAAACAAATGTCCTGGTAAGTGTAGATACACATACAGAGTTCCTGGTAAAATGTAGAGGCCTCCCACATGACCAGAGTGGGAAACACCTGTCCAAAGCTCTCATTCTGCCCTCCTTTCCTGCCTGCATGAATTTGGGCAGGTTGTTTATTCTCTCCAAATCTCACTGCCCACATCTATAAAACAGGGATAATTAGAGTATCTATTCCATAAGGTTGTTGAGAAAATTAAATGAGATTATGTGAAACAGCAGTGCACTCAGTTAACCTGGCTCCAGGCATAAAGTGAGCTTTCAATACATGTTGGCTGTTGTTACAAGTGAATAGTTAACACACACCAAAGACCTTACCTTGGGAGGAAAAGAAAAAAAAAATCAAGGATCTTTTGCCTTAGGATACTAAGCTCAGCGGGACTCGGAGCTAGAGAAGGCTAGGCAGTGGCTCACACTTGTAATCCCAATACTTTGGAAGGTCCAGGTGGGAGGATGACGTGAGGTCAGGAGTTTGAGACCAGCCTGGGCAACATAGGGAGACCCCATGTTTACAAAAAATAATTTGCAAAATTAGCCAGGTGTGGTGGCATGTGCCTGTAGTCCTAGCCACTCAGGAGGCTAAGGTAGAGGATCTTTTGAGCCCAGGAGTTCAAGATTACAGGGAGCTGTGGTCACACCACTGCACTCCAGCTTGGGTGAAAGAGCGAAACCCCGTCTCAAAACGCACAAAGAACTAGAGAAGCGGGATGGCAGATTTCAGCAGTTTCTTGGTCCTCACTGGCTATCAGCATTTTGAGACTTCCATGTTAAGGTGGTTGCAGGTTTACAGGCCCTGACACTTTGGCTTCAACTTTTATTCAATATATGTGGCAAAAATATGTCAGCTCCTTCCTATGAAAATACCAAAGAAAATCGTTTACCAGTTACGGAATGGAGGCTAAAATCAACATGGAACGAAATGAGCAGGAGAGACTTCCCCTTAGTGTGCATTTGTAGCTGGGTTTAGCATACATTCTCTTTCTAACCTAGAATAGTAAAGCCCCCCAGGAAACAGCGAGGAATCAATTTCAACTTCCTTCTGCCACCTGCCTCTAGCTTTGGGATTCAGAGTTACACACATCAGACACCGAGCCAACTGCTACCTTGTGATGACCCTTCAGTAATTATCCCCTTCCTTCACCTTCTTTTATTTTACCATCAGTAAATACATCTACTTCAAGTGCCCAAGATACCCAACGGCAGGGGGTGATGAAAAGATTCACTGCACTCTGAATAGAAATAGGTAGAAGTGGAAAAAAAATAATCATTTGGGTAAATGTATGTTGGAGGGTAAAAGGTCTCATGTATTCCATCAAAGCATGGAATCCAGGACGCACTAAATTGTTTACAACACATACTGTCTACTGTGTGGGCAGCGGTTTTGCAGCGGTTTGTTTTGCAGTAATTGATAACGAGGACAAAATTTGGTATCTGGACAGAGACTGCTACTGTAACAAAAACTTAAAATGCTGGATTTGGGGTTCAGCAATGAGAAAAAGCTACACCTGCCTGGAAAGACTATGAATGGAGGTTGCAAGGACCTTTGGGAGACTCTTGGAGGAAACATGAAGGGCACAGACAGTGCTTACTGGACGCTGTAGGAAAGAATGCCTGAGTGAGGTCCCAGCAGAACAGTTAGCAAAAGTGCTGCCTGTAACTATGTGACCAGTGGTCTCCCGGGCGCAGTGGCTCACTCCTGTAATCCCAGCACTTTGGGAGGCCAAAGCGGGTGGATCACTTGAGGTCAGGAGTTTGAGACCAGCCTGGGCAACATGGCAAAATCCTGTCTCTACTAAAAGTACAAAAAATTAACCAGGCAGGGTGGCGCATGCCTGTAATCCCAGCTACTCGGGAGGCTGAAGCAGGAGAATTTCTGGAACCCAAGAGGCGGAGGTTGCAGTGAGCCGAGATCACGCCTCTGCACTCCAGCCTGGGACACAGAGTGACACTCCGTCTAAAAACACCACCACCAAATCAATGGCAAGGATACCTAATGGCCTCATGGATCCGACCAGGGTGATTTCCAAGTGGAAAAACAGAAGATGCCAGCTGGATTTTTCCAGATGCAGGTGAGAAAAGATAAGCAGGGAGAGATTAATTAAAGAAGAAGCTAGTCGGGTGTTTTAGTAGAACTGAGAAGGAATAGCAAGGAACCAGGGTTTGCTGGGTGAGAAAGGACTGCTATTTCTCACTGTGGTGTCTCCAGGCAAAATCTTTCAAATCTAGGGCAGTAAGTCTGGTCTCTGGGAAAGATGAACTCAGGATGGGGCTGTACGATCCTTTGTTAAGGCTTCAGACATATCTAACGGCATGCCCAAGAGAACTTCTTCATATATTAAAGACACTGTGCCTCATTCAGCAGCTTCGCGGGAGCCTAAAGGTAAAGAAAGGTCGATTTTTTTTTTCATTTATTTGTTTATTCATTTATTTTGAGACAGAGTCTCACTCTGTTGTCCAGGCTGGAGTGCAGTAGTGTGATTTCAGAGAGGAAAAGAGGGCAGGGAGACAGAGAGAGTCTCCAGGCCTGTCTACGGCTATTCCAGTCCCTGCCATGACACGCTTCCCAGAGGAGGCCACAGAATCTGTGGGGAGAGAGGCTCCGGGCCTGTCTACAGCTATTCCAG
>PVKV010022739.1:0-34734 GCA_004027835.1 Alouatta palliata | reverse complement strand
GAGTGCCCTGAGGCTTCATCCTCAGCCCTGGCCATCTCTAGTTGTCACTTCACACAGTGAGAACCACAATGTGCACTGTGATTTTGAATTTTTTAATGTAACAAATATAACTCAGTTCTTTATTGCACTCTGATCAAAATGTAAGTCACTTCACATTGGTAGTGCTTTGGTTTTATTACTCCTAGTCTGTTAATATATTCTTGCAAATCCCACAATGTTTTCATAATGAAGTTGCCAGAATTATTTTTTTTAAGTTTCTAAATGTTAAAATGTGGACAAGAATCAATAACTTTTTTCATATGTCAAAAGCAACTCTCAGTTTAGTTCTGGCATTTGAGATAATGTTTTAAATGCATGATAAAAATGAGTAATGAAAATCAATTATTTTTACACCATAATCTGTGGGGACCATGATTCTTTCCTGGCCTGGCTCAGTAGCCATGCCCTGCAGATTGTTATGGAGAAACACATCGTTTCATATTCCAGAAAATCAAGTCTTTTTTAGTGTGTGATGGTTACTTACAGAGTAAAAGGCATGAATTAGAGGGGATGAGCTGATTATCTGTTGGTAGTAAGAGAAGAAAAATACTAAAATTATCGATGTCACTCAACTAACATAGGGAATTTTTTTTTTGTAATTATTTCTACTGTCTGTTTCTAATGTTTGGCTTATATCCTAGAAAAATACTAATAAAATTGCATAAAGATAGTTAATAAAACATTGTATACATATTAGTAGTCCATATCCAACTAGTCTGTTAGTGGTACTGGAGTGTGAGCTTAATATTTGAAGAACATGAAGCTATTAATTCTATGTGATCCCACAATTGTTTCTGGTTCCAAATTGCTAGGAGAACCAAACTGTGCCGAGGATGCCAGTGTAGAATGCTAGGAACTCTCTGTTGTTTGGTTCTTGCAGCTAAAATAAATGTGTTCCCTTATTAGAATAAGCCTTTGAAAAAATTACTTAACCAACTATGCCATCATATAGACACTAAAGTATGTAAAATCATATACATGATGCAGATTTAGGGCAATTTTTGCCCCAGACATCACTTCCTGATTATTAGACAGAAATGCTAATTGTCAAAAATTTGGCATTGCCCACGTATGTATATTTATGGGACAGTAGAGTGATAAGTGACCTGGAATATAGAGTTGGACACATTCTCATCTCATAGGAATCTGAGTGAATATGGTGGTTTCTATTTCTCCATGTCATGAAGCTAAACTGTTCTAAGTCCTGGATTAAATTCAATTGCTGAAATGTGATTCCTGAATTCAAGCTAGGTAACATGAGACAGCAATGGCAGAATTGTTTTGTAAAATTTTACAGGCTATTCTGGTATTGGAGATGTTCTGAGAAAAGCTTAGGGGAATTATCTTAGTTATTAGAGAGGGTATATTTTTCTGGGCATATGAGAGTATCCGTCGTGACATCTCAGGAAGAAGATCAACATAGGTTATTTGGATGCAACCTCATGGTTTTCATAAAGTGATTAATGTAGTGATTTCTTTTCTTGACAATTGAGTGGTGACAATCTTGTACTGAGAGGAAGAGAGTCCCATAAGACATCTCAGGGATGGAAAGGAAACTTGGAGATAGCCAGAAATTTGGTTATTCTTTTCAGATTACCATTCACTTCAGCTGTCCAAATCCTATTGAGTAATTTTATGTCTTTCACAATTCTGTCTGCTAAATATAAAATGAGGAAATATAAAGTGACAATATCATTTCTAGAAAGAGAGGCCTTGGTACGATAGAAGTTGAGAAATTGTGCACTCCACACAGGCATAGATGTGTCAGTGTTTTGTGTATATGAGTTATTTGATGTAGAATGTAGTGCAGAGGCTGGATTATGCAGAATATATATGAGATACAGCTATCAAAAAGTAGTGGCTAAAATTACAATGGTAATGGTCATATGGATCACTAAAGAAAAAGACACTGGTAATGTGAAATTTATTTTTTCCCAACTTAGGAAATACATGTCTCTGCCATTAAGATGAATACACTTTCCACTTACCTTGTGCTTAAAAATGTGTTTTTGTCCCAAACTGCCATTGGACTTTCAGCCAACATCTTATGTCTTTTCTTCCACATTTTCACATTGGTTCAGCGTCACAAACCTAAGCCCCATGAGCTGATCAGCTGTCACTTGGCCTTCATTCATATACTGATGTTCCTCACTGTAGCGGATGGTTTATCTCCAGATCTGCTTGAATCACTACCTTTTGAGAAAGACTTCAAATGTAAGTCATTGTTCTACATAAACAGAGTGATGAGGGGCCTAAGTATCTGTACCACCTGCCTCCTGAGTGTCCACCAAGCCAGCACCATCAGCCCGAGAAATGTCTGGTTGGCAGGATTTAAACATAAATTCACAAATAATATTGTCAGTGTCATCTTTTTGTTTTGGCCACTCAATTTGTCTCTCAGCAGTAACATAATACTCTTCACTGTGGCTTCTACCAACATGTCCCAGACTGATCTGCTTCAGATCGCTAAATACTGCTCACTTTCTCCCATGAACTCCATCATCAGGGGAGTGTTTTTTACTCTGACAATATCAAGAGATTTCTGCCTTTTAGGAATTACCCTGCTCTCAGGTATGTACATGGTGATCCTTTTGTCCAGGCATCAGAGGCGATCCCAGCACCTTCACAGCACCAGTCTAACCCCAAGATCCTCACCAGAGAAAAAAGCAACTCAGACCATCCTGTTGCTGGTCAGTTTCTTTGTGGTCATGTATTCAGTGGATGTCATCATCTCATCCTCTTCAACCGTGTTATGGTCGTATAACCCAGTCATGCTGAATGTGCAGAACCTGGTGGTCAATGTCTATGCTACTGTTGCTCCATTTGTACAAATCAGCTCTGATAGAAGACTAGGTGATATTCTTCAAAATAGGCAATGAGAGTTAGCAATAAAAAGTTTCTAAAAAAGAAATTCTTCTCCTATGAATTGTTTAAATAATCCAAAATTTATTTGATCTGCTTTAAATAAAATGTGTGGATCACACTTTGATTATATTTAAATAATTTGAAATGGATGCATCCAAGTACTATGTAATTTCTTTAGTTCGGTGTCCATCGCGTGTCGATATTTCCCTATCAAGACTCTTACACACTTACTTTCATTTAACCTCTGTAGAAAAAATTTTTTTTGTCATCTTGAAGTATGCCCTTTACAATGTGCCAATGGTAGTGAATTTTCTCAATATTTGTACTTTTGATCTGAATCCACTCTTATTTAGGAAAGGTACTCTAGCTAAATATCCAATTCTATCTTGTATGTCATTCTTGTCCATTCAAAGATTTTGACTGGAAAAATTATGTCAATTTGGATTTTTTGTTTAATCTAGCATTAATTTTAAAAGAACTTTTAATAAAATTTGCATGTGGTGAGATATTACTTTGATCATGCTTTTTTCTCACATTTATTGGGGAATTATTATATGTATTTAAGATTCATAATGTGGTTTTTATATATGTGTATATTGTGAAATTATTACCACAATCAAGCTAAATACATGCCCATCACTTCCCATAGTTATTTTATTTTGTCTGTGTGTGGTGAGAACATTTAGGATCTATTTTCTTTTATTTCTTTTTTTGAGACAAAATCTCACTCTGTCACCAGGCTGGAGTGCAGTGGCTTGACCTCAGCTCACTGTAATCTCTGCCTCCCTGGTTCAAGTGATTCCCCTACCTCAGCCTCCCAAGTACCTGGGACTACAGGCATGTACCACCACCCTTGGATAATTTTATGTATTGTAGTAGACACAGGGTTTCACCATGTTGGCCAGGATGGTCTTGATCTCTTGGCCTTGTGATCTGCCCACATCAGCCTCTCACAGTGCTGGAATTACAGGCATGAGCCACTGCACCTGGCCAAGATCTACATTCTTAATAATATTCACTTTTATAATATCTTATTATAACTCTAGTCTCCATGCTGTTCATTAGGTCCCCAGTATTCATATAATTCAGTTATGCACCATTTGACGAATACCTCGTCACCACAAACCCCATGTTCTGGTCATCAACATTCTACTTTACATAGCTATAATACAAACCCTTTTAAACATTCTATGTGTAACATAGATAATTCAGTGTTCATCTTTCTGTGTCTGGCTTACTTTATTCAGCATAATGTCCTCAAGTTTGATCTGTGTGTTTTCAAATGGCAAGATTTTCTCTTCCTTCAAAGGCCTGAATAGTTTCATTATTGGAGACAGAGTCTCTCTCTGTTGTCCAGGCAGGAGCGCAGAGACATGATTCTAGTTCATTATAACATCAAACTCCTAGGTTCAAATAATCCTCCTACCTCAGTTAGGATGACAGGTGTGTACAATCATGCCCAGCTTATTTGTAGAGATAAAGTCTTGTTATGTTACCCATGCTGGTCTTGGACTTCTGGCCTCATGCAATCCTTTCATCACAGCCTCCCAAAGCATTGGGACTATAGGTTTGAACCACCACATTCAGTTGCCTTCATATCTTGTCAATTGTAAATAATGCTTTAATAAATAAGAATGAAGCAATGTCTTTAACATAGTGATTTTATTTTTTAGCTTACATACCCAGAAGTGAGATTTCTGGATCAAATGATGATTTTATATTTAATTTTTAAATGAAGCTCTATACTGTTTTTCATAATGATTTTAACAATTTACTTTTCCAATGGTAGTGATGCTACTTCACCCATAAAATTGGGAAGAAGACAAGAATTTCTATATTAAATAGTTTATTCAGCACTGTACTGGAGGTATAGCTAGAGAAAATTTACAAAAGAGATAAATACATTTTTCCATATTGTGAAAAAATGTAGAGCTATTTTTCTTGTAAATGACATAATCTTCTACACAAAATATGAAAAA
Organism: Alouatta palliata; assembly: GCA_004027835.1. NCBI lineage: Eukaryota > Metazoa > Chordata > Mammalia > Primates > Atelidae > Alouatta > Alouatta palliata. Next base: position 29,851 of record PVKV010022739.1, on the reverse strand, counting down.
TACTAAAATACCACCAGCGCTAATGAACAATGTTATCAGTGTCCTGAGATATAAGAACCGCATACTAACATAAAGTGTACTTTAAATAAGGTAACCAACAATAAAAATAAAATGGAGAAAACAATTCCACTTATAATCACATCAAAAAAAAAAGAAAGAAGGAAGGAAGGAAGGAAGGAAGGAAAGAAAGAAAAAGAAAAAAGAAAGAAAGAGAAAGAGAAAGAAAGAAGGAAAGAAAGAAAGAAAGAGAAAGAAAAAGAAAACGACTGTTTGCAGGCAGTCCTGTGTGAAAATTTTCTTTCCCTTGCTTGTAGGGCAACTCTAACAATATTGAGTTAGAAATGGAATTGGAGCGGTCAGTAGGATTCCTAGGAATGCACTATAGAAAAAAGGATGGACTATACAGAAAACTAGATTCTGTCTCCTCTGACTTAGAGTTTAAACAAAGAATGGCGGCAAAGCTTGGATGTCAGATTAGAGTCTATGGAAGGAGAGACAGCTGCTGTGAAATGCAAAAATTGCAGAGGGATAGTAAGACCTCAGATACTTATGGAAAAGAAATTAGAGAGGAATATAATGGCAAATCTAAGGCCCAGGGAAAAAGCTTGGACAAGACTTTTTGAAAATAATTAAGAAAGTTAAATGTAGATAAGAAATATTGAAGAAAAGAATGAACACCACAACACAGGCCCAGATAGTTACAGGCCCAGATAATACATGAGAATTTTTATGAATTCACCCTAGGACAAACTCAAGGCTTAAAGACTAGCTAATTAGTAAATGTCTTCCTGAGGAATCTACAAATAATGGGAGATGTGGCTGCTTTGCTTCTTACCAAATTTTTGACAAAAGATTACAAGGCATGTAAAGAAAGAGAAAAACATAATCCATTGAAAGGGAAAAATAATTACTCGCCAATTTTTTTTTACAGAAACACAGACATTAAATTACTAGATAAAGACTTTAAAATAACTGTCTTAAATATTCTCAAGCATCTAAAAGGAAAATGGACAAATAACTAAAGGATATCAGAAAAACAGTATTTAATAAAATGAGGTTGTTCACAAAGAGAGATTATAAAAGTAAGCAAAGAGAGATACCACAGTTGAAAGATGCAATAAGTAAATAGAAAAATTTTACCACACATGTGCAACACTGGACTTAAGCAGAAGAAAGAGTCAGCAAACTGGAATACAGATAAGTTGGAATTATTGAATCTGAAGAACAACATTATTTTAGAAAGGAATGGTGAATAAGATTGAAGAGAACTAAAGGAACATAGGAGATGTCATCAAATGGGCCAACATATGCATTACAGGTATTCCAGAACGAGTAGAGAGAGAGAAAAAGCTATTGAATGAGCAAAAGCTGGAACTATTCCCTTTGAAAATCAGTAAAGACAAGGATGACCTCTCTTACCACTACTGTTCCACATAGTATTGCAAGTTCTGGCCAGGGCCATCAGGCTACAGAAAGAAATAAAGTATATTCAAATGGGAAGAGAGGAAGTCAAATCATCTCTGATTGCAGATAAAATGATTCTATATTTAGAAAACCCCATCGTCTCAGCAAAAAAACTTCTTATGCTGATAAGCAACTTCAGTGAAGACTCAGGATTCAAAATCAATGTGCTAAAATCAAAAGCATTTCTATACGCCAACAATAGAGAAGGAGCGAGCCAAATCATGAATGAACTCCCATTCACGACTGCAACAAAGACAATAAAATACCTAGGAATACAGCTAACAAAAGATGTGGAAGATCTTCTCAAAAAGAAATACAAATCACTTCTCAAGGAAATAGAGGAGAACATGAAGAAATGGAAAAACATTCCATCCTCATGGACAGAAAAAAACCAATATTGTGAAAATGGCCATGCTACAAAAAGTAAATTATAGATTCCATGCTATTCCCGTCAAATTACCATTGACATTCTGCACAGATTTAGCAAACAACTACTTCAAATTTCATATGGAACCAAAGAAAGGCCTATATAGCCAAGAAAATCCTAAGAAAAAAGAAGAAAGCTGGAGGCATCATACCACTTGACTTCAAACTATACTACAAGCTGCAGTAACCAAAACAGCATGGTACTGGTACCAAAACAGACATATAGATCAATAGAACAGAACAGAAACCTCAGAAACAACATCACACATCTACAGCCATCTGATCTTTTACAAACCTGACAAAACAAGTAATGGGGAAAGGATTCCCTATTTAATAAATGGTGTTAGAAGATTAGGCTATCCATAGGAAGAAAATTGAAACTGGACCCTGTCTTTACTCCTTATACAAAATTAAATCAAGATGAATTAAGCATTTAAATGTGAGACCTAAAACCATAAAAGCACTAGAAGAAGACCTGGGCAATACCATTGAGGACATAGGCATGGGCAAACACTTCATGACAAAAACGCCAAAAACAATGGCAATAAAAGCCAAAATTGACAAATGGGATCTAATTAAACTAAAGAGCTTCTGCCCAGCAAAGGAAACTATCATCAGAGTGAACAGGCAACCTACAGAATGGGAGAAAATTTTTGCAGTCTACTCATCTGACAAAGGTCTAATCGCTACAATCTGCAAGGAACATATACAAATTTACAAGAATAAAACCAAACAACCCATCAACAAATGGGCCAAAAATATAAACTGAGACTTCTCAAAGGAAGCCATTTATGTGGCCAACAAACATATGAAAAAAAGTTCCACATCACTGAATTAGAGAAATGCAAATCAAAACCATAATGAGATACCAATCTCTCACCACTCAGAATGGTGATTATTATAAAGTCAGGAATCAATAGACGCCGGAGAAGTTGTAGAGAAATAGGAATGCTTTTATACTGTTTGTAGATATGTAAATAGTTCAATCATTGTGGAAGATAGTGTGACGATTCCCCAAGGTTCTAGAACTAGAAATAACATTTGATCCAGCAATTCCATTACTGGGTATATAACAAAAGGATTATAAATCTTTCTACCACAATGACACATTCACAGGTATGTTCATTGCAGGACTATTTACACTAGCAAAGACATGAAACCAACCCAAATGCCCATCGGTGATAAACTCGATAAAGAAAATGTGGTATGTGTATACCATAGAGTACTATGTTATGGGGAGAAATGCCAGATATAGTATGAACCAAAAATAAAAGAAATTTAAAAGAAAAAAAAGAATACTGTGTAGCCATATAAAGAAATTAGATCATGTCTTTTTCATAGCTATGGATAAAACTGGAAGCTATCATCACCAGCAAAGTAACAAAGGAACAGAAAACCAAACAACTCATTTTGTAGGTTGGATTATTGGGAAACATGTGTTGTTTAGAAGTACTGAGGACATGGAATCCACTGGGCCAAAGTAGATGAGCTCACATATGAAAAAGTTTTGAGCACAGCTGTTCCTATTGTGTTTTCCACAATTAGATAATTTCCTTTTTCCCTTAGGTGACTTCCTTTTCCATAAAAATATGTCTAGGTCTTGTCCTCCTCCTTCAATTGACATAAAAACTACAGGCCTTGAGGGAGAAGAGCTGATGGCATTGTCTTCTTATAAAGATATCTTGCGAGCTTCATCCTTCATATGTCGACACACTCCAGGACTTATCTGGGTAAATGTCTGTCTGTCAGCATTATTATCAGTGAAAGTGCAAAACAAAGGTGAGTGATAGAGTGAGGCAAGTTTTATTTTAGTGACAAGCTGGAAGAATTATCTTCTCATAATTTGTATTTCAGTGAATAATAATTAAGTACAGTAGATATTTCCATATAAAAAGATTAATTTTATGAATCTCATGAGGTCATCAATGTATTAAATTTAAAAATTTTGGCAATTTTGTAGTATTCTAATTGAGTTGCAATTGTGTTTTACTGTTTCTTATTTTTCTTGGTTTAATTTATAATGTTCTTAGATCTAATTTTATACTTCATAATAAGAAATCAAAACCAATTTTGAAGAATGTAGTAATTCTTGTTTGTTCTTTTACATTTAAAAGTACCTTAGTATATTTATAATATTTATTAATAATTTAAAATTAAGATGTCAGAAAACATGAGATTATTTTCACCATTTAAAATTACATTACTTTTATCAAATGATCATAAAAATGATTTTGTTATGTTACATTAATGCTAATACACTTTTTTGATTGTTACATTCTGTCTGGAAATTTTCATTTTGTCATGTTATACATTTTTGTATAATTAGTGTCTACATTACAGATACAGGAGCTTGTAATATTAAACATGATTGCCATGATTTAAATTGTGGTTTTAATATTTAATATTTTATTAATAGACTAACTTTTATTAAATGTTCTCTGTATTAGTAAGAGTAAAATTTTTTTAGTATGAAAAAATAATTATTTGCAAAATTTGAAAGACATAACGTTCCCTTTTTATTTAAAAAAATCATCTAAATTTTGTATTCAGTCTCTGAAAGTTTCAAATTTGTAATCTGTTTATTAATACTTACATTCACAAGTGTGAGAAGCATATTTCAATTTTTTGTGACAATTGACATGATAACATCATCTGATTTCAGTAGGGATAGTGCCCTTTTATTGTCTATGTTTCCCATAATGAAGGCCCAGACAATTAAGTTTAACTCAACACAGAAAGAAAAAAATGATGATTGTCCATCTATGATCAATGAAAGCATAAAACTATCAAGACAATTTTACAGTACAAAATTATTATGTCTGGCAACGTTAGACAAAGTTATTAAAGCATTTTAGGTGCTGTAAATTTATGCATTGTATGCAGTTAGGGAGGATAATGTCATAGCGAAAGAACCTCTGTAGCATTTCATCAGTGTACATAAAAAGGAATGACGAATTTCTTCACCCTTCAATCCTTACTAGGAATTTTTTCTCCAGATTTAATTTTTGACACAGTTAAAAAGGGTGACGTAAAATCTGTTTACTGTGATACACAGGGACACGGTGGTTAAAGAAAAAAAAAAGCCTTGCAAGCCTTGAGGAAAGAAGGGTGTCACACTCACTTACATCTTCTTGGTTGGGGTGATCAGAAAACAGCCAAGAAAATATAAACTAAAAATGTTTCCATACAATTTTTAGAGGTTTTGAAAATTGGCGGCACATGTCTGGGGACCACGACTGTCCAGTGACTTTTGTGCCTCCTACTTCTGCAGTGATACTTTCGCTGCCTATGCTTTTACAAGCGAAGCTGAGAATTAAATGTCTTGGAATTAGCAATAGGCTTGTCAGCAAGAGTCGTGCTTTCAGCTTCACCCCATGCTGTGTTTAACTTCTGAAGAACTGTCGATGCATTGCAGTCATTCAATGATATCTAATGCTTATCATAGTCACTCTTTTGGCATTTGTATAGTTTATAATGACCTGTTTATGGACTAATTTGGGTGGATAAAGAGATTTTCTTTTCTGAAATTTCCAGCTGATTTTTTGTGGTTGCCACATACTGTATCAAGTGGGCACCCAAAATACTCATAATCACTTTTTGCGATTAGAACCAATCACAAATCTGAAAAGAAGACTCAACTAATGTAGGAAAGTTTGTGATTAAAAGAACACTTTTGATTAATATAATAATAAAATGAAACTTTTTTCAAATGAATTATACACTTAAATCTACAAAAGACAGAGTGAACTAATCACTATTCAAATGTTATTATTTATAAAAGTAATCGTTAAATATTGTCATGAAGGTCAGAAAATAGACTTTTATCAAACTACCTGTTAGTCAAAGGAACATCGGCATTCGATGCAAATAGCTGTTGGATTTCTATAAATGGCTCCTTTCTTTCATTACGCCCCTCCTCTGTTCTTCAGATGTCTGATCTAAGCCCACACATCTTATGAAGTCCTTTGTTCCTAGTGCATTAATGGTGTTGTGGGCCATCTCTAGTTGTCACTTCTCACAGTGAGAGCTAAAATGTGCATTCTGATTTTTAATTTTTAATGTATCAAATATAACTCAACTCTTTGTTGCACTCTGATTAAAATGTAAGTAACTTCACATTGACAGCTCTTTGGTTTTATTACCCCTAGTTTGTTGACATATTTTTGCAAATAACATAATTTTTTCATAATGGAGTTACCAGGATTATTTTTTTAAGTTTCTAAATGTTCAAATGGGGATAATAACCAATAACTTTTTTGATATGTTGAATGCAACTATAAATTTAGTTCTGGCATTTGAGAGAACATTTTAAATGCATGATAAAACTGAGTAATTTAAATCCATTATTTTTACACCACAATCTGTGGGGACCATGATTCTTTCCTAACCAGGCTCAGTAGCCATGCCCTGCAGATTCTCATGCAGACACACACCGTTTGATAATCCAGAAAGTTAAGTCTTCTTTAGCGTGTGTTGGTCACTTACAGAGTACTGGACATAAATTAGAGGGGGTGAGCTGAATATCTGTTGCTAGTGAGAGAAAAAAATACTAAAATTATTATCAATGTTACCTTATCTAATTATTTTTACTTTCTGTTTCTAATGTATGGCTTATATCCTAGAAAATATACTAATAAAATTACATAAAGATAGTCAATAAGACATTGTACACATATTAGTAGTCCATGTCCAACTAGTCTGCTAGTGGTATTGGAGTGTGAGCTTAATATTTGAAAAACATTAACCTATTAATTCAATATGATCCCACAACTGCTTCTGGTTCCAAATTGCTATTAGAACCAACTGTGCCAGGGGTGCCAATGTAAACTGCTATGAGCTTTCTCTTGTTTGGTTCTTGCAGCTAAAATAAATGTGTTCACTTACCAGAGTAAGCCTTTGAAGAAATCACTTAACCAACGATACCAACATATCAAAAGTAAAATATGTAAAATCATATACATGAGGCAGCTTTAGAGCAATTTCTACCCCAGCCATTAAGTCCTGATTATTAAGCATATATGCAAATTGTCAAAAATTTTTCATTGCCTACATATGTATATTTATGGGACAGTATAGTAATAAGTGACCTGGAAACTATAGGTGGAAACACTCTCTTCTCATAGGAATCTGAGTGAATATGGTGGTTTCCTATTTCTCAATGTCATGAGGCTAAACTGTTCTAAGTTCTGCTTTAAATTCAATTGCCCTGAATTTAAGATACGTAACATGAGATAGCAACTGCAAAATTGTTTTGTAAAATTTTACAAGATATTCTGGTATTGGAGATATTCTGAGAAGCTCTGAGGGCAATTATCTTTATTTTTAGATTGAGTGTTTTTCTAAGCATATGAGAGTATCCTTGTAGTAAGTGACATCTCAGGAAAAAGATCAGCATAGCTTAGTCTCATAAGACATCTCAGGGATGGAAAGCAAACTTGGAGAAAGCCAGAAATTTAGGTATTCTGGCTGCTAAATATGAAATGAGGGAATAGAAAGTGATGATATCATTTCTAGGAAGAGAGGTCTTGGTATGATAGAAGTTGAGAAATTGTGCCCTCCACACAGGCATAGATTTTTTTAAGTTTTATGTATGTAAGATGTTTGATGTAGAAAATAGTGCAGAGGCTAGATTATGCAGAATTTATGTAAGATAGTCAGAGCTAACCAAAAAGTAGTGGCTAAAATTACACTGATGATGGTCATATGAATCACTAAAGAAAAAAAATTGGTAATGTGAAATTTATTTTTTCCCAGCTTAGGAAATACATTTCTTTGCCATTAAGATGAACACACTTTCCACTTACCTCGTGCTTAAAAATGCCTTCTTTTTCCAAGCTGCCATTGGACTTTCAGCCAACATCTTATGTATTTTCTTCCATATTTTCTCATTCCTTCAGCATCACAAACCTAAGCCACATGATCTGATTAGCTGTCACTTGGCCTTCATTCATGTACTGATGTTCCTCACTGTAGTGGATGTTTTGCCTTCACATTTGCTTGAATCGCTACCTTTTGAGAATGACTTTAAATGTAAGTCATTATTCTACATAAACAGAGTTATGAGGGCCCTAAGTATCTGTACCACCTGCCTCCTGAGTGTCCACCAGGCGAGCACCATCAGCCCTAGAAACTTTTGGTTGGCAAGATTTAAACATAAATTCACAAATAACATTGTCAGTGTCATCTTTTCGTTTTGGCTACTCAATTTGTCTCTCAGCAGTAACGTAATACTCTTCACTGTGGCTTCTACCAACATGTCCCAGACTGATCTGCTTCAGATCAGCAAATACTGCTCACTTTCTCGCGTGAACTCCATCATCAGGGGAGTGTTTTTTACTCTGACAATATCAAGAGATTTCTGCCTTTTAGGAATTACCCTGCTCTCAGGCATGTACATGGTGATCCTTTTGTCCAGGCATCAGAGGCGATCCCAGCACCTTCACAGCACCAATCTATCCCCAAGATCCTCACCAGAGAAAAAAGCAACTCAGACCATCCTGTTGCTGGTCAGTTTCTTTGTGGTCATGTATTCAGTGGACATCATGATCTCATCCTTTTCAACTTTGTTACGGATGTATAACCCAGTCATCCTGAATGTGCAAATCCTGGTGTTCAATGCCTATGCTACCATTGCCCCACTGGTACAAATCAACTGTGATAAACGGATAGGTGATACTCTTGAAAATATGCAATCAGTTTGCTGTCAACTCTTAACAAGTTAGTGACAAAAAAAATTCTAAAAAATAAATTCTCCTGTGAATTGTTTAAATCATCCAAAATTTATTTGATGTGATTTAAATAAAATGTGTGGAACACACTTTGATTATATTTAAATACTTTTGAAATAGATATATCCAAGGACTATGTGATCTCCTTAGTTCAGTGTCCACCATGAGCCGATACTCCCCTTTCAAGAGTCTTACACACTTATCTTCATTTCACCTCAGTACAGAAAATGTTTTTGTCATGTTGAAGTATACCCTTAACAGTGTTCTATTAGTAATCAAATTTCTCAATATTTTTACTTTTGAAAATATTTTAATCTACTCTTATTTATAAAAGGAAATCTAGCTAAATATCAATTCTATCTTTTATACCATTCTTGCCCATTCAAGATTTTCTAACTAAAAAAATTATCTCAATTTGGATTTTATGTTTAATATGTGTTCATTTTTAGAGCATTTTATATAAAATTTATGGGTGGTGAGATATTATTTTTATCATGCTAAATATTTTCTCACTTTTATTGGTGAATGATTGACAAATGAAATCATACATATTTAAGATGTACAATGTGATGTTTTGATATATGTGTACACTCTGAAATTATTACCACAATCAAGCTAAATACATGTCCATCAATTTGTATAGTTATTGTATTTTGTCTGTGTGTGGTGAGAATATTTAAGATCTAGTTTATTTCTTTTTTTCTTTTCTTAGACAAAGTCTTGCTCTGTTGCCAGCCTGAAGTGCAGTGGCTCGATCTCAGCTCACTGCAATCACTGCCTCCTGGTTCACACAATTACCCTGCATCAGCACCCATGTAGCTAGGACTACAGGCGCATATCACATACCCAGCTAATTTTTTGTATTTTAGTAGAGACAGGGTTTCACCATGATGCCCAGGATGGTCTTGATCTCCTGACCTTGTGGTATGCCTGCCTCAGCCTCCCAAAGTGTTGGGATTACAAGTATGAGCCACTGCACCCGGCCAAGATCTACTTTCTTAATAATATTCACTTTTATAATACCTTATTATTAACTCTAGTCTCCATGCCATACAATAGGTACCCAGTATTCATAAAATTCAGTTTTGAGCCATTTGACCAATATCTCATTATCACAAACCCCATCTTCTAGTCACTAACATTCTATTTTATGTAACTACAATTCAAACCCTTTTAAATATTCTATGTGTAACATACATAACTCAGTGTTTATCTTTTTGTGTCTGACTTACTTTATTCAGCATAATGTCCTCAAGGTTGATGTACGTTTTTTCAAATGGCAAGATTTTTTCTTCTTCAAAAGCCTGAATAGTTTTATTATTGGAGACAAAGTCTCTCTCTGTTGTCCAGGCAGGAGCACAGCAACATGATTATAGCTCATTGTAACATCAAACTCCTAGGTTCAAATAATTCTCCTACCTCAGCCTCTCAAGCAGTTAGGACTACAGGTGTGTACAACCATGCCCAGCTTATTGGTAGAGATGGAGTCTTGTGAAGTTACCGATGCTGGTCTTGGACTCCTGGCCTGAAGCAATCCTTCCACCACAGCCTCCCAAAGCACTGAGACTATAGGTGTGAACCAACACACCCAGATTTATAACATTTTCGTTATTTGCCTACAGGTTGATGGACATTTGGATTGCCTTCACATGTTGTCTATTTTAAATAATGCTTCAGTAAACAGGAGTGAAGGTATGTCTTCAAGAGAGTGATTTTATATTTTTGAGTATATACCCAGAAGTGAGATTGCTGGATCAAATGATGGTTTTAACTTTAATTTTTTGATGAATCTCCACACTGTTTTTCATAATGTCTTTAACAATTTACTTTTTCAGTGGTAATGGTGCTATATCACTCATAAATTTGGGAAGAAGACAATAATTTCCACTTTAAATAATTCATTTAGCATTGTACTGGAGGTATTAGCTAGAGAAACTATACAATAGAGATGAATAAATGTTTCCAGAGTTTAAAAAATAAGTAGAACTATCTCTGATTTAAATGACATAATCTTCTACACAAATATATGAAAAAGACTCACTAAAATACCACTAGAGTTAATAAGCAATGTTATCAGTATCCTGAGATTATAAGATCCTCATACTAAACTATATTGTACTTTAAACAAAGGTAACTAACAATCAAAATAAAATGAAGAAAACAATTCCACTTATAATCACATAAAAAAAACCTATTTGGGGGCAGTCCTGTGTGAAAAGTTTCTTGCCATTGCCTAACAGTGTTGAGTTAGAAATGGAACAGGATGTGGAGAAATAGGAACACTCTTACACAGTTGGTGGGAGTGTAAATTAGTTCAACCATTGTGGAAGACAGTGTGACGATTTCTCAAGGATCTAGAAATAGAAATTCCATTTGACCCAGCAATCCCACTATTGGGTATCTACCTAAAGAAATATAAATCATTCTACCATAAAGACACATGCACACATATGTTCATTGCAGCACTGTGTACAATAGCAAAGACCTCAAACCAACCCAAATGCCCATCAGTGATAGACTGGACAAAGAAAATGTGGTACATATACACCATGGAATACTACACAGCCATAAAAAAATGATGAGTTCGTGTCCTTTGTAGGGACTTGGATGAATCTGGAAATCATCATTCTCAGCAAATCGACACAAGAACACAAAGCCAAGCACCATATGTTCTCACTCATAGGTGGGTGTTGAACTACGAGAACACGTGGACTCAGGGAGAGGAGCGTCACACAAAGGGGACAGCTGGGGCGGTAGGGGAGAGACAACAGGGGGTGGGGAGAGAGGGGAGGCTGGGGAGGGATAACATGGGGAGAAATGCCAGATATAATAGTATGCACCAAAAGTAAAATAAATTAAAAAAATACTAATAACATTCTATCTAAAATAAATGAATAAAAATAGTTTAGAAAAAAAAAAGAAATGGAAGTGGAGTAGTCTGTAGCATTCATAGGAATGTGGTATAGGAAAGAGAATGGACTACACGGAAGACTGGGTTCTGTCTCCCCGACTTAGAGTTTAGACAAAGAATGGAGGCAGAGCTTGGATGTCAGATCAGATTCTATGGAAGGAGAGAGAGCTGCTCTGAAACATAAAAGCTGCAGAGGGATGGTAAGATCCTCAGATACCTCTGGAAAAGTCATCAAAGAGGAATATAATGGCACATCTAGGGCCTTGAAAAAAAGCTTGGGCAAGACTTTCTAAAAATAATTAACAAAGTTAAATGTAGATAAGAAATGTTGAAGAAAAGTACCATCACCACGACACAGGCTCAGATAGTTTCAGACCTAGATGATACCTGAGAATTCCTTATGTGTTAACCCTAGGACAAACTCGTCTTAGAGGCCAGCTAATTAGTAAATGTCTTCCTGACCAATCTACAAATAATGGGAGATGTGGCTGCTTTGTTTTATACCAAATTTTTGACAAACAATTAAAAGACATACAAAGAAAAGGAAAAACATGATCCATTAAAAGGGAAAAATGAATACCCACAAACAAATTTTATTAAAAAACAGATATTTGATTACTTGATAAAGACTTTAAAATAACTGTCTTAAATAGTCTCAAATGTCTAAAAGAAAAATGGACAAATAACTAAAAGATGTCAGAAAAACAGTATTTAATAAAAATGAGATTGTTCACAAAGACAGACTATAAAAATAACCAAAGAGAGACATCAGAGTTGAAAAATGCAATAAGTAAATAGAAAAATTTACTACAGCTGTGCAACACTGGGCTTAATTAAACTGAAATACAGATAAGTTGGGATTATTGAATCTGAAGATCAAAATTATTTTAGAAAGGACTGGTGGAAAAGATTAAAGAGAACTGAAGGAACTTTAGAGATGTCATCTAATGGGCCAACATATGCATTACAGGTATTTGAGCATGATTAGAGAGACAGAAAAAAAAAAAAAAAGAAAATTTATTTAAAGAAATACTGAATAAACACATTCCAAATTTTAGGGAAGATATAGAAAAATAAATACATTTCCCATATATTAATTAAAATAAACCCTATGTTTCACACCGATACATTTAAATCAAGCTGTTAAAAGGCAAACATACAGAGAATATTTAAAATAACAAGAGAAACACGGTTCATTATATGCAAGGGATCACAGAAAAGATTATTGGCAGATTTATCAGTAGCAACATTGTAAAAAGAAGGTAGTGAGATGATACTTCAAGGTTGAAAAGAAAAGAAACTTAAAAACAACTCAAAACATGACATTTCCAGGCTAAGAAAAGCTGGAAGGCAATTATCTTGATACAAATGAACATAAAAGCAAAACACCACAAAATATATGGGATACTGTGAAACAGATGCTAAAAGAAAATATGTATCTGTGAATGCTTACAATACAATGAAAGAAAGTCCTCAGTCCACAGCATAACTTTATGTCTTAAGAAAGTATTTTAAAAGAACTGAATTCAAGGTTAATGTAAGAAAAAATAATAAAGACTAGAGCCCAAGGTAAACAAAATAAAGATTATAAAACTTTATTGGCTGCAAGATGGCCAAATAAGAACAGCTCCGGAGCGCAGTTCCCAGTGAGAGTAATGCAGAAGGCGAGTGATCTCTGCATTTCTAACTGAGGTACCAGGTTCATCTCAATGGGACTAATTGGACAATCGGTGTAGCCCAGGGAGGGTAAACGTAGGCAGGCTGGGGCACTGCCTCACCTGGTAAGTGCAACAGGCCAGAGTACCCCGCCTCCTACCCAATGGAGGCCATCCAGGACTTTTCTGGCCACCCTGGCACTCTGGCTCAGACACGGCACTTCTCCCATGGTCTTTACAGTCCACAGACCAGGAGATTCCTGTGGGGGCTGAGAACCACCACAGTTTCCAGCACAAAACTGGGTGGCCACTTTAGCTGGTGCCTGGAATGCCTGTGAGACAGAGCTGTCCATTCCCCTGAAAACAAGGGGGCTGAAGGCAGAAAGCCAAGATTTCTGGCTCCGTGGGTCCCACCTCCACAATAAAACAGCAAACTGAAACTCACTGGCTTGAGTTTTTCACGGCCAGCATAGGAGTTTCAGCTTGAACTGTGATGGTTAAGTTTGGTCGGGATAAGGGTGTCCGCCATTATTGAGGCAGTCCACCATTACCAAGGCAGTTCTAACCTTGTCTGTGAAAATAAAATTGCCAGGAAGTTTACACAGCAGCTAAGCAGAGCCCACAGCAGCTCAGCAACACTTCTGCAAACAGACTGCGATTAGACTCGTTCCTTGCTGGGCAGGGCATCTGAAAAAAGAGTGCAGCCTGTCAGGGACTTATAAATAAAGCCCCATCTTCCTGAGACATAGCATCTTGGAAAAGGGGTGGTTGTGAGTTCTGCTGCAGCAGACTTAAATGTTCCTGCCCGGCAGCTCTGAATGGAAAAAAGGAGCTCCCAGCATAGCACTTGAGCTCTGATAATGGAGAGACTGCCTCCTCAAGTGGCTCCCCGACCCCTGTATATCATAAGAGACACCTATACAGGAAAGTTATGCCTGACATCTGGCAGGTAACCTTCTGGGATGAAGCTACCAGAGCAGTCCTGCAGCAGAGGGGCCAGACTGTTAAAAGGAAAACTAGAAAACAAAAGAATAACTTCAACACCAACAGAAAGGACATCCACTCTGAGACCCCATCCCAAAGTCATCAACTTCAAAGACCAAAAGTAGATACATCCACAAACAAGAAAAAAAAAAAAAAAGTATAAAAAGGCTGAAATCACCCAAAACCAGAACATCCCTCCTGTTCCAAGGAATCACAACTCCTCATCACAAGGGCACAAAACTAAACAGAATGAGTTTGACAAATTAACAGAAGCAGACTCCAGAAGGTGGGTAATAACAAACTTTTCTGAGCTAAAGGAACATATTCTAACCCAATGCAAAGAAACTAAAAACTTTGAAAAAGCTTAGATATAATGTTAACTAGAATAACCAGCTTAGAGAACATAAACAACATGAGGGAGCTGAAAAACACAGCGCAAGAACTTCATGAAGCACACACAAGTTTCAATAGCCAAATCAATCAAACAGAAGAAAGGATATCAGATTGAAGATCAACTCAGTGAAATAAAATGAGAAGGCAAGATTAGAAAAAAAAAAAAAAAAAGAGTGAAAAGAAATGAAGAAAGCCTCCAAGAAATACAAGGTTATGTGAAAAGACCTAATCTCTGTTTGATCAGTGTTCCTGAAAGTGATGGGGAGAATGAATCCAAGTTTGAAAACACTCTTCAGGATATTATCCAAGAGAACTTCTCCAACCTAGGCAGGCCAACAATCAAATACAGGAGAGAACAGCACAAAGATATTCCTCAAGAAGAGCAACCCCAAGGCACATAATTGCCAGATTCACCAGGGTTGAAATGAAGGAAAAAATGGAAGGACAGCCAAAGAGAAAGGTTGGGTTACCTACAAAGGGAAGCCCATCAGACTCATAGCAGATCTCTTGGCAGAAACTCTACATGCCTGAAGAGAGTAGGGGGCCAATATTTAATATCCACAAAGAACATAACTTTCAAGCCAAAATTTCATATCCAGCCAAACTAAGCTTTATAAGTGAAGTAGAAATAAAATCCTTTACTGACAAGCAATTGCTGAGAGATTTCATCACCATCAGGCCTGCCTTACAAGAGCTTCTAAAGGAAGCACTAAACATGGAAAGGAACAACTAGTACCAGCCACTGCAAAAATGTACCAAATGGTAAAGATCATCAACACAACGAAGAAACTGCATCAACTAATGGGCAAAACAACCAGCAAGCATCAAAATGGCAGGATCAAATCCACACATAACAATATTAACCTTAAATGTAAATGGGCTAAATGCCACAATCAAAGGACACTGACTGGCATATTGGATAGAATCCAGACCCACCAGTGTGCTGTATTCAGGAGACACATCTCACGTGCAAAGACACAGATAAACTCAAAATAAAGGGATGTAGGAAGATTTGCCAAGTAAATGGAGAGGAAAAAAAAGAAAAGCAGGGGTTGCAATCTTAGTCTCTTATAAAATGAACTTTAAGCCAACAAAGATCAAAAAAGGCAAAGAAAGGTTATACATAATGATAAAGGGATCAATGCAGCAAGAAGAGCTAACTATCCCAAATATATATGCACCCAGTACAGAAGCACTCAGATAAATAAAGCAAGTCCTTAATGATGTACAAAGAGGTGAAGACTCCCACACAATAATACTGGAAGACTTTAACACACTAGTGTCAATATTAGACAGATCAATGAGATAGAAAATTAACAAGGATATCCAGGACTTGAACTCAGATTAGGTGGATCTAATAGACATCTACAGAACTCTCCACCCCAAATCACAGGATATACATTCTTCTCAGCACCACATCACACTTACTCTAAAATTGGCCACATAATTGGAAGTAAATCACTCCTCAGCAAAAGCAAAAGAATGGAAATCATAACAGTCTCTCAGACCACAGTGCAATCAACTTAGAACTCAGGATTAAGAATCTCACTGAAAACTGTATAAATACATGCAAACTGAACAACGTGCTCCTGAATTACTACTGGATAAATAATGAAATGAAGGCAGAAATAAAGATGTTCTTTGAAACCAATGAGAACAAAGACACAACATACCAGAATCTCTGGGACACATATAAAGCAGTGTTTAGAGGGAAATTTATAGCAATAAATGTCCACATGAGAAGTGAGGAAAGATCTAAAGACAGCATCCTATCATCACAATTAAAAGAACCAGAGAGGCAAGATCAAACAAATTCAAAAGCTAGCAGAAGACAAGATATAACTAAGATCAGAGCAGAGCTGAAGAAGATAGAGACACAAAAAAAACCTTCAAAAATTCCATAAATCCAGGAACTGGTTTTTTGTAAAGGTCAACAAAATTGACCACTAGCCAGACTAATGAAAAAAAAAGAGAGAAGACTCGAATTGATGCAATAAAGAATGATAAAGGGGATATCACCACCAATTCCACAGAAATACAAACTACCATCAGAGATTACTACAAACAACTTTATGCATATAAACCGGTAAATCTAGAAGAAATGGATAAATTCCTGGACACTTGCACCATCCCAAGACTAAACCAGGAAGAAGTTGAATCCCTGAATAGACCAATAATAAGGTCTGCAGTAGAGGTAGCAGTTAATAGCCTACCAACCAAAAAAAGTCCAGGTTCATACGGGTTCACAGCCAAATTCTACCAGGCATACAAAAAGGAGCTGGTACCATTTCCTCTTAAACTCTTCCAAATAATACAAAAAGAAGGAAACCGTCTACAGCCATACCACCCTGAATGCACCAATCTCGTCTGATCTCGGAAGCTAAGCAGGGTCGGGCCTGGTTAGTACTTGGATGGGAGACTGCCTGGGAATACCGGGTGCTGTAGGCTTATAAAAAAAAAAAAAAAAAGAAGAAGGAAACCTCCCTAACTCATTTCATGAGACCAACATCATCATGATACCAAAACCTGGCAGAGAAACAACTAAAAAAGAAATATTTCAGGCCAATATCCACATCAATGCAAAAATCTTCAATAAAATACAGGCAAACCAAATGCAACAGCACATCAAAAAGCTTAGCCATCACAATCATCCTGGGGATGCAAGACTGGTTCAACATATGCAAATCTATAAGTGTAATCCATCACATAAACAGAACCAAAGACAAAAACCACATGATTATCTCAATAGATGCAGAGAAGGCCTTCAACAAACTTCAACAGTGCTTTACACTAAAAACTCTCTATAGACTGGACAGGGAAAATGTGGCACATATACACCATGGAATATTATGCAGCCATCAAAAATGATGAGTTCACATCCTTTGTAGGGACATGGATGAACCTGGAAACCATCATTCTCAGCAAACTGACACAAGAACAGAAAATCAAACACCACATATTCTCACTCATAGGTGAGTGTTGAACAGTGAGAACACATGGACACAGGGAGGGGAGCATCTCACACTGGGGTCTGTTGGGGGGAAAAAGGGGAGGGACAGTGTGGGGTGGGGAGTTGGGGAGGGATAGCATGGGGAGAAATATCAGATATAGGTGAAGGGGAGGAAGGCAGCAAATCACACTGCCATGTGTGTACCTATGCAACAATCTTGCATGTTCCTCATATGTACCCCCAAACCTAAAATGCAATAAAAAGTATATATATTAAAAAAATAATAATAAACTAAGTATTGATGGAACATATCTTAAAATAATAAAAGCTATTTATGACAAACCCACAGCAAATATCATGCTGACTGGACAAACACTGGAACCATTTCCTTTGAAAACTGACACTAGAAAGAGTGCCCTCTTTCACCCTTCCTATTGAACATAGTATTGAAAGATCTAGCCAGTTCAATCAGGCAAGACAAAGAAATAAAGGGTGTTAAATTAGGAAAAGAGGAAGTCAGATTGCCTCTATTTGTAGATGACGTGATTGTATATTTAGAAGACTCCATCATCTCAGCCCAAAATCTCCTTAAGCTGATAAGCTACTTCAACAAAGTCTCAGGATACAAAATCAATGTGCAGAAATTACAAGCATTTCTATACACCAATAACAGATGAACAGAGAACCAAATCATGAGCAAACTCCCACTCACAATTGCTACAAAGAGAATAAAATACCT
Source organism: Alouatta palliata (assembly GCA_004027835.1). Taxonomy (NCBI): domain Eukaryota; kingdom Metazoa; phylum Chordata; class Mammalia; order Primates; family Atelidae; genus Alouatta; species Alouatta palliata. The sequence goes on along the minus strand of PVKV010022739.1, from coordinate 11,601 downwards.
AGAAATACAACTAACAAATGACGTGAAGGAACTCAACTATAAACCACTACTCAAAGAAATAAGAGAGGACACAAACAGATGGAAAAACATTACATGCTTATGGTTAGGAAGAGTCAATATTGTGAAAATGACCACGCTGCTCAAAGTAATTTATAGATTCAATGGTCTCCCCATCAATGCTACCATTGACCATCTTCACAGAATTGGGAAAAAACCACCTTAAACTTCATATGGAACTGAAAAGGAGACTGCATTGCCAAGACAATCCTAAGCAAAAAGAACAGAGCTGGAGGCATCATGCTACCTGACTTCAAACTATACTACAAGGCTACAGTACTCAAAACAGCATGGTTGGTACTGGTACCAAAACAGACATATAGACAAATAGAACAGAACAAAGGCCTCAGAAGTAAATCCACACATCTAAAACGATCTGATCTTTGACAAACCTGACAGAAACAAGCAATGAGGAAAGAATTTTCCTTAATTTTCCTCAATGGTGTTGGGAAAATTAGCTAGCCATGTGCAGAAAGCTGAAACTGGACCCCTTTCTAACACCTTACACTAAAATTAACTCCAGATGGATTAAAGCCTTAAACATAAGACCTAACACCATAAAAAACCTAGAAGAAAACCTAGGCAATACCATTCAGGGCATTGGCATAGGCAAGGACTTCATGACTAAAACCCCAAAGCAATGGCAACAAAAGCCAAAATAGACAAACAGGATCAAATTAAACTTAAGAGCTTCTGCACAGTAAAAGAAACAAGCATTAGACTGTACCAGTAACTAACAGAGTGGTAAAAGATTTTTGCAAGCTACCCATCTGACAAAGGGCTAATATCCAGAATCTACAAAGAACTAAAACAAATTTACAAGAAGAAAAGCAAACAACCCTATCAAAAAGTGGGTGAAGAATATGAACAGGCACATTTCAAAGGAAGACATTTATGCAGCCAACTAACATACAACAAATTGCTCATCATCCCTGGTCATTATAAATGTAAATCAAAACCACGTTGAGATACCATCTCACACCAGTTAGAATGGCAATCATTAAAAAATCTGGAGACAACAGATGCTGGAGAGAATGTGGAGAAATAGGAACACTTTTACACTGTTGGTAGGAGTGTAAATTAGTTCAACAATTGTGAAAGACAGTGTGGCAATTCCTCAGGGATCTAGAAATAGAAATTTCATTTGACCCAGCAATCTCATTACTGGGTGTATTATATAAATTGTTCTATTATAAAGGCACATGCACAAGTATGTTCATTGCAACACTATTTACAATAGCAAAGACTTGGAACCAACTCACACGCCCATCAATGATAGACTGGATAAAGAAAATGTGGCACATATACACTATGGAATATTATGCAGCCATAAAAATGGATGAGTTCATGTCCTTTGCAGGGACATGGATGAATCTGGAAACCATCATTCTCAGCAAACTGACACAAAAACAGAAAACCAAATATTGCATGTTCTCACTCATAAGTGGGTGGTGAACCATGAGAATACATGGACACAGGGAGGGGAACATCACACACTGGGGTCTTTTGGGGGCTGGGAGTACCATGGGAGGGATAGAAGGAGGTGGGGAGATTGGAGAGGGATAACATTAGGAGAAATACTTAATGTAGATGATGGGGGGATGGAGGCAGCAAACCATCATGGCATGTGTATACCTATGTAACAATCCTGCAAGATCTGCACATGTAAACCAGAACTTAGTGTAAACAAAGCCACCAGAAACTTTAGAGGATGTGAAACCAGCTGCAGCATGGCAAAGCCACTGTAGCTAGACTGCCTCTCTAGGTTCCTCTTCACTGGGCAGGGCACCTCTGCAAAAAGCAGCAGTGCCAGTCAAGGGCTTATAGAAAAACTCCCATCTTCCTGGGATGGAGACCTGGGGAAAGGGATGGCTGTGGCCACAGCTTCAGCTGACTAAATGTTCCTTGCTGCTGGCTCTGAAGAGAGCAGTGAATCTCCCAGCACAGTGCTTGAGCTCTGCTAAGGGACAGACTGCCTCCTCAGGTAGAGAGATAACTTCCAGTTGGTGGACAGATACCTCACAGGAGAGCACTGGATGGCTTCTGGTGGGTGCCCCTGTGGGATGAAGCTTCCAGAGGAAGGAGCAGGCTTTCAATCTTTCCTGTTCTGCAGCCTCTGATGGTAATACCCAGGCAAACTGTGTCTGGAGTGGACCTCCAGCAGACCTGCAGAAGAGAGGCATGACTGATAGAAAGGAATCTAACAAACAGAAAGCAATAACATTAACATCAACAAAAAAGATGCCCTTGCAAAAAACCCATCTGAAGATCATCAACATAAAGATGAAAGGAAGATAAATCCATGAAATTGAGGAAAAACCAGTACAAAAATTCTCACAGTCTCAGAAACCAGAATGCCTCTTTTCCTCCAAAGAGCACAATAGCTCACCAGCAAGGAAACAAAATAGGATGGAGAATGAGTTTGAAAAGTTACAAAAGTAGGCTTCATAACATGGGTAATCACAAACATGTCTGAGATAAAGAAGCATGTTCTAAATCAATGCAAGGAAGCTAAGAACCTTGATAAAAGGTAAAGGAATCTGCTACCTAGAATAACCAGTTTAGAAAAGAACATAAATGTCCTGATGGAGCTGAAAAACAGCACAAGAACTTCATAAAGCATACACAAGTGTCAATAGCCAAACCAAGCAAGTGGAAGAAAGAATATCAGACATTGAAGATCAACTTAATGAAATAAAGCATAAAGATAAGATTAGAGAAAAAAGAATTAAAAGGAGCAAACAAAACCTCCAAGAAATATGGTACGATGTGAAAAGACCAAACCTATGATTGATTAGTGTACCTGAAAGTGACATGAAGAATGGGAAAAAGCTGGAAAACACACTTCAGAATATCATCCAGGAGAACTTCCCCAACCTAGCAAGACAGGTCAACGTTCAAATTCAGGAAAGTACAGAGAACACCACTAAGATACTCCTTGAGAAGAGAAACACCAAGACACATAATTGTCAGATTCACTAAAATTGAAACAAAGAAAAAAATGTTAAGGGCAGCCAGAGAGCAAGGTCAGGTTACCTACAAAAGGAAACCCATCTGTCTAATAGTGGATCTCTCTGCAGAAACTCTACATGCCAGAAGACATTAGGGGCCAATGTTCAACATTCTTATAGAAAAGAATTTTCAACCCAGAATTTAATAGCCAGCCAAGCTAGGCTTCATACGGCAAGGAGAAATAAAATCCTTTACAGACAAGGAAATGTTCAGGAATTTTGTCACCACCAGGCCTGCCTTAGGAAAGCACTAAATATGGAAAGGAAAAACCAGTACCAGCCACTGCAGAAACATACCAAAATATAAAGGCCAAAACAGTATGAAGAAATTGCATCAACTAATGTGCAAAATAGCCAGCCAGCATCATGATGATGGGATCAAATTCACACATAACAGTATTAACTTTAAATGTAAATGGGCTAAATGCCCCAAGTAAAGGCACAGACTGGAAAATTGGATAAAGAGTTAACATCCGTACGTGTGCTGCATTCAGGAGACCCATCTCATGTGCAAGGACACACACAGGCTCAAAATAAAGGGATGGACAAATATATATCAAGCAAATGGAAAACAAAACAAAACAAAAAAGCAGGAATTGCAATCCTAGTCTCTGATAAAGCAGAATTTAAACCAACAAAGATAAAATAAGACAAGGAAGGGAATTACATAATGCTAAACAGATCAATGAAACTAGAAGAGCTAATTATTCTAAATATATATGCATCCAATACAGGAGCATCCAGATTCATAAAGCAAATTATTAGAGACCTACAAAGAGTCTTAGATACCCACACAATAATAATGGGAGGCTTTAACACCTCACTGTCATTATTCAACAGAACAATGGGACAGAAAATTAACAAGGATATTCAGTACTTGAACTCAGTTCTGGACCAAGCAGACCTAATAGACATCTACAGAACTCTCCTCCCTAAATCAACAGAATATACATTCTTCTTAGCACCACATCACACTTATTCTAAAATTGACCACATATTTGGAGGTAAAAAGCACCTCAGCAAATACAAAAGAATGGAAATCATAATAAACAGCTTCTGAGACCACTGTGCAATCAAATTAGAAATCAGGAATAAGAAACTGACTCAAAACCACACCACTACATGGAAATTGAACAACCTGCTCTGAATGATTACTGGATAAATAACAAAATTAAGGCAGAAATGAATAAGCCTTTTTCAATCCAATGAGAATGAAGACACAAAGTACCAGCATCTCTGAGACACAGCAAAGCAGTGTTTATGGGAAAAATTATAGCACTAAATGCCCACAGGAGAAAGCAGGAATATTCTAAAATCGACACCTTAACATCACAATTAAAAGAACTAGAGAAGTAAGAGCAAACAAATTCAAAGGCTGGCAGAAGACCAGAAATAAATAAGATATAGCAGAACTGAAGGAGACAGAGACGTGAAAAACCCTTCAAAAAATCAATGAATACAGGAGCCAGTATTTTTTAAAGATTAACAAAATAGAGTGCTAGCTAGACTGATAAAGAAAAAAAAGGAGACTCAAATACTTACAATAAAAAAAGATAAAGTAATATCAACTCTTATACACAATTGTGACAAAAAGAATTAAATATCTAGGAATAAACCTTACAAGGGATGTGAAGAACCTCTTCATAGAGAACTACAAAATAATCTCAATGAAATAATAGAGGACACAAACAAATGGAAAAATATTTCACGTTCATGGATAGAAAGAATTAATACCATGAAAATAACCATACTGCCCATAGTAAATTATACGTTCAATGCTATTCCCATCAAGCTACCACTGACTTTCTTCACAGAATTAGAAAAAAACTACTTTAAATTTTATATGGGACCAAAAATGAGTCTGTATAGCCAAGACAATCCTAAGCAAAAAGAACAAAGCTGTTGGCATCAAGCTATGTGGCTTCAAACTATACTATAAGGCTACAGTAACCAAAACAGCATGGTACTGGTACCAAAACAGATATATAGATCAATGGAAGAGAACAGAGACTTCGGAAATAACAACACACACCTACCACCTTCTGATCTTTAACAAACCTGACAAAAACAAGCAATGGGAAAAGATTCCCTATTTAATAAATGGTGTTGGGAGAACTGGCTAGCCATACACAGAAAACTGAAATTGGACCCCATCCTTACACTTAGACAAAAATTAACTCAAGACAGATTAAAGACTTAAAAGTAAGACCTAAAACTATAAAAACACTAGAAGAAAAGCCAGGCAATACCATTCAGACATAGGCATGAACAAAAACATCATGACTAAAACACCAAAAGCAATTCCAATAAAAGCCAAAATTGACAAATGGGATCTAATTAAACCAAAGAGCTTCTGCACGGCAAAAGAAACTATCATCAGAGTGAGCAGGCAACCTAGAGAATGGGAGAAGATTTTTGCAATCTACCCATCTGACAAAGGGCTAATATCCAGAATCTACAAGGAACTTAAACAAATCTACAAACAAAACTAAACAACCCCATCGAAAATAGGCAAAGGATATAAACAGACACTCGCCTAAAGAAGATATTTATGTGGCCAGCAAACATGAAAACAAGCTCATCATCCCTGGTAATTAGAAAAATGCAAATCAAAATCACAGTGAAATACCATCTCGTACCAGTTAGAATGGCAATCATTAAAAAGTCAGGAAGCAACAGGTGCTGGAGAAGATGTGGAGAAATAGAAACACTTTTACACTGTTGATGAGAGTGTAAATTATTAGTTCAACCATTGTGGAAGACAGTGTGGTGATTTTTAAAGGATCTAGAACCAGAAATACCATTTGACCCAGCAATCTCATTACTGGGTATATACCCAAAGGATTATAAATCATTCTGCTATAAAGACACATGCACATGTATGTTTATTGCAGCACTATTTACAATAGCAAAGAGCTGGAGTCAACACAAATGCCCATCAATTGACAGACCAGATAAAGAAAATGTGGCACACATACACCATGGAATACAATGCAGCCATAAAGACAAATGAGTTTATGTCTTTTGCAGTGATATGAATGAGGGTGGAAACCATCATTCTCAGAAAACTAACACAGAAACAGAAAACCAAACACCACATGTTCTCATTCATAAGTGGAAGCTGAACAATGAGAACACATGGAAACAGGTAGTGAAACATCACACACCATGGCCTGTCAGTGGCTGGAGGTCAAGGGGTGGGACAGCATTAGGAGAAATAACTAATGCATGCAAGGCTTAAAATCTATATGATGGGTTGAAGTGTGCAGCAAACCACAATGGCACATGTATACCTATGTTAACAAACCTGCACATTCTGCACGTGTATCCCAGAACTGAAGGTATAATTTTAAAAAAGAGAAAAAAATTACTAATAATACTAGACTAACATGAAAACTACTTCAACACAAGAAAAAAAATGTTTATTTTAAAGCCCACAGATAACATTATACACAGTGGTAAAATGTAAGTCTTGTCCTGACCAACAAGGTGAAACCCCATCACTACTAAATACACAAAAATTAGCAGAGTGTGGTGGCAGGCCCCTGTAATCCCAGCTACTCAGGAGGCTGAGAGAGTAGAATTGCTTGAATCCAGAAGGTGGACGTTGCAGTAAACCGAGATCACATTTCTGCACTCCAGCCTGGGCAATAGAGTGGGATTCTATCTCAAAAACAATAAATAAAGAGATAGATTAGATAGATAGATGGATAGATAGATAAGTATTTTCTATGAGATCAGGAACAAGGCAAGGATGCCTACTTTTATGACTTCTATTCAACATGGTACTGAAGTCATAGCCAGATAAATTAATCATGAGAATGAAATAAAATCCAGGCATATTGAAAGGAAGTTTTACAGGATACATCACCAACCATCAGAAAAACATGAACAATAAACACAATGAGATATCATCTTATCTCACTTAGAATGTGTACAATTTTAACAAAATTACAAATGCTGGTATGAATAGGAATGAAGAGAAACATTTATACACTGTTAGTAGAAATTTAAATTAGTACAGCCCTTAGGAAAAGATGTATAAAGTGTCCCCCAAAATATCAATACAACTACCAAATGATTCAGCAATTCCAATGCTGGGTATATATTCCCCAAACTGTAATCAGTATATTGAAGAGACATCTCCACTTCCATATCTAGTAGTATTTACAATTGCTAAGACATAAACCTAAGTGTTTATCAGTGGATAAATAAATTTACAAATGTGACACATATACACAGTAAAATAATATCCAGTCACAAAAATGATAAGATTCTGTCCTTTGCAGCAACATGAATAAAACTGAAGTCTTGTGTTGAGTGAAATAAGCTAGATATCAAAAGATAATACTGCACGTCTTCATTAATACATGGAATTTAAAAAGTTGTTCTCACGCAAGTATGAGTAGGGTGGTGGTTACTAAAGGCTAAAGGGAGCAAGGGAGGAGGGAAGAAGAAGAGACTGGTTGATGAGCACAAAGTTACAGTTAGGTAGGAGGAATCTATTCTAGTGCACAGTAGGGTGACTATGGTTAAAATTTTTGTATCATATATTTCAAAACAGCTAGAAGAGAGAATTCTGAATGTTCTCACCACAAATTAATAAATGTATGAGATGATGGATACAAATCCCTTAATTTGATCATACACAGTGTAAAAACTATATCAAAACATCACACCATAGCCCATCTATATGTACACTTATAGTGTCATTTAAAAACAAAATTTTAAAAATGAGGTCATCAGCTAAACTTTGGCTATCTAATTGTATAGAAAGACATACAAATACAGAGAATTATAACTCTCCAGAAGAGAAACCCATAAGAGGAAAACTTCAGTAACAATCAGTACTGGGGTAGGAAACCTACACTGTAATTGAGGAATCACTGAAGCCTGAGAGTGGACAAGTTTAAGAGTTAACAACTCCAGGGGCTCAGCCTTTCGTCCTTTTCACTTTTGAGAGTTTTATCTTCAGAAGCCTTACCAGATTCTTACAATACAGGTAGAAAAATCTCATCATGTTTCTGGCACAGGGAAGGGAAATGCACCCATTTTAAAAGTTGCTCAGTATACTCTGTTCTTACCAAGCTCTGCCATCAGTAAAATTGTTTTAATAGAGTCGAACCTGCTAACCTTGTCAGAGATAAATCAAGCTGAGGTAAGGGAAATACTGGTCTTCGGACTCCTCTAGTTTTCAGTGTGGGAGAAGGGAAATATTCAATTTTAGCCCATGGGAGCCCTCCATGTGAGGGAAGGGACATAAGCAACTCCCATCTCTTCTAGACTTTCTGTTAAACCTAAGGAGATGGGAAATGGGAAGCATTTTTTAAGATAACAGCACAGAGACACAGACTCAGTAAAAGTCGCCAAACTCACAGTAATTGGAACAAAGAAATCCTTCTGTTCTCAATAAATGCACCTGGATAAAGTAATGGAGGGGTGGGGGTGAGAAGCGATCTACATTTGCTCCCCATATCTGCTCTTCTGACTATAGATGTATCCTCTGGAAAACTTTGACTCTGTAGATCTTACACAAGTAACATTTTGCTGATTTCCACAAAGAGAAGACACCACTAGAGACTACTGAGTGACATATCTGAAAAACACTGTGAATTACAGGAACAGCAGGGACACATTGGGAAAATTGACTTTGCATTTTGCTCATTTTGAAGGTTGGATTATTGGGAGACATGTATTGTTTACAAGTACTGAGAACATGGAATCCACTGGGCCAAAGTAGATGAGCTCACATATGAAAAAGTTTGGAGCACAGCTGTTCCTATTGTGTTTTCCAAAATTAGGTAATTTTCTTTTTCCCTTTGGTGACATTCGTTCCAAGTCTAGGTCTTGTCCTCCTTCTTCAGTTGACATAAAAATTAGATCCCTGGAGAAAGATGAGCTGATGACATTGTTTACTTCTAGTGATATATTGTGAGCCTCATCCTTCATATGCGGACTCACTCTAAGACTTATCCGGGTAAATGTCTATCTGTCAGCATTATTAACAGTGAAAGAGCAAGACACAGGTGAGTAACAGAATGAGGCAGGATTTTTTCATTGAAGAGCTGAAGAGTTGTCTTCTCAGAATTCATAATCCCATGAATAACAATTAAGTACAGTAGATATATAAAAAAGATTAATTTTATGAATCTTATGAGGACATAAATGTGTTAAGTTTAAAAGAATCTTGGAAATTTTGTAGTGTTGTATTTGAGTTGCAATTGTGTTTTATTTTTCTTAGTTTAATTTACTATATCCTTAGGTTAAATTTTATATTTCATAACAAGTAATCTGAACTAATTCGGAAGAAAGTTAGTCGTTCTTCCTTGTTCTTTTACATTTAAAAATACCTTAGTATATTTATATTATTTATAACCATTTAAAATTAAGATATCATAAAACATCAGATTACTTTTCAACATTTTATATTACTTAACTTTCAGCAAATGACCATGAAAATTATTTTGTTCTATTATGTTGCATGAATGCTAATACAGAGACATTTCTGGTTGTTACACTCTATCTGGAAATGTCCATTTTGTCATCTATTGTATTTTGTATACTTAATATCTACATCACAGGTATAGAAGCTTGTAATATTAAGCATAATTGCAACTACTTCAATTCAGTTTTTATATTTAATATCTTATTAATATGCTAAATTGTATTAGATTAAAATGTTGAGTAACATTTTTTAGTATGAAAAATAATTATTTGCAAATATTTTATTTTTAAAATTATGTAAATTTTGTATCCATACACTTCTGAAGGTTTCAAATCTGCAATGTGCTTATTGATACTTATATTCACAATATGATAAGTATATTTCACTTTTTCTGTCAAAATTGACAAGTTAGCGATGTCTGATTTTGGTAGGGATGGTGCCCTCCCATTGTCTGTTTCCTGCAAGGAAGGCCCACAGAATACAGTAAGTTTAACTCTAAACAGAAAGAAAAAATGATGATTGTCTCTTTGTGATTAATGAGAGCATAAAACCATCAAGAAAATTTTACAGTACAAAATTCTTGGGTCAGGGAATATTAGACAAAGATATAAAAGCATGTTAAATGCTGAAAATTTCTCATTGTATGCATTTAGGGAGGATAACATCAGAGAAAAAAAACCTCAACAGCATTTAATCAGTGTATATAAAAAGGAAAGATGCGTTTTTTCAAATTCCAATTCCCACTAGAAATTTTTTCTCCAAATTTAATATTTAACACAGTTAATAAGTATGACCTATGATCTCTTTTCTGTAACAAACAAGGACATGATGATTAAAGGAAAGAAAGCCTTACAATTCTTGAGGTAAAAAGGGTATCACACTCACTTATATCTTCTTGGTTGGGGTGATCAGAACACAGCCAAACGAAAGATAAACTAAAAATGTTCCCATACAAGTTTTCGAGTTTTTCAAAATTGGCAGCACATGACTGGGACCACGTCTGTCCAGTGACTTTTGTGCATCCCACTTCTGCAGTGATACTTTTCCTGCCTTTGCTTTTCCCAAGGGAAGCTGAGAATTAAATGTCTTGAAATTAGCAATAGGCTTGTCAGCGAGAGTCGTGCTTTCAGCTTCACCCCACGCTAAGTTCAACCTCTAAAGAATTGCTGATGCATTGCAGTCATTCAATGATATCTAATGCTTACCGTAGTTATTCTTTTGGCATCTGAATAGTTTATAAAGACCTGTTTATGGCACTAATTTTGCTGGATAAAGAGATTTTCTTTTCTGAAATTTCCAGCTGATTTTTGGAAGTTGCCACATACTGCTACTTATCAACCACCTTCTCAAGTTGGCAGCCAAAATACTATGAATCACTTATCGCTATTAGAACCAATCACAAGTCTTCAAAGAAGACTCAACTAATGTAGGAAAATTTGTGATTAAAAGAACACTTGATTAATATGATAATAAAATAAAAAGGTTTTTAAAAATGGATTACACTTTTTTTTTTTTTGAGTCAGAGTCTCTCTCTGTCACCCAGGTTGATGTGCAGTGGTGCGATCTCGGCTCACTGCAAGCTCCACTTCTCAGGTTCAAATGATTCTCCTGCCTCAACCTCCTGAGTAGCTGGGATTACAAGTGTGAGTTGCCCCACCGGCTAGTTTTTGTATTTTTAGTAGAGACGGGGTTTCACCATGTTGGTCGGGCTGGTCTGGAACTGCTGACCTGGTGATCCACCTGCCTTGGCCTCCAAAAGCACTGGGATTACAGGAGCAAGCCACCATGCCCAGCTGATTATATTCTTAAATCTACAAAAGGCAGAATGGAATGATCACTATTCAAATGTTCTTATTTATAAAAGTAATAGTTAAATGTTATCATGAAGCTAAGAAAATAGTCTTTTATCTAACTACTTTTTAGTCAAAGGAACGTTGTCCTTCAATGCAAATAGTTCTTGGATTTCTCCAAATGGCTCTTTTCTTTCATCATGCCCATCCGCTGTTCTTCAGATGTCTGAATCAAGCCCACACACTTTATGACGTCCTTTGTTCCTACTGCTTTAAATTGTGTTAATTCTCTAGCATT